>NQII01005311.1:0-129147 GCA_002778355.1 Clitarchus hookeri
CCGCCGGCAAGCGGCATCGTCCAGCACGATTCCCACATGCGAAAGTCCGGGAGTGAACCCGCCGGGGATCGAACCAGGACTGCCGTGGTGGGAGGCGAGCGTTCTGACCACTACGCCACCGCTGCCCCTTTTACCACACAAATACTAGCTTTGCCTGTTGAGCAGCCCAAAACTGTAGCTATCGTCTCGTAAGCTGCCATCACACGGAAGAAGCGAGTTGAAAGATTTGGNATAGGCGGCCCTTGACATCTAAGTCTTGAGAGAGCCTGTGAGGGTGAAGCGAGGTGAGTATGGAGCGGTGCTGGAATGCAAGGGCGGTGTAGTAAACGGGAGATCCCCAAAGAAAACCCGCACGACCAGCGGCATCGTCCGGCACGATTCCCACATCCAAGATCCGGGAGTGACCTTGCCGGGGATTGAACCCGGCTCACTTTGATGGGAGGTGAGCAGGCCAACCGCTCAGCCACCGCGGCCCCTACACAGAATAAAAATGCGCAATAGTGTGCATGAAAATAACGTCTGTAAA
This sequence comes from Clitarchus hookeri, assembly GCA_002778355.1. Classification (NCBI taxonomy): domain Eukaryota; kingdom Metazoa; phylum Arthropoda; class Insecta; order Phasmatodea; family Phasmatidae; genus Clitarchus; species Clitarchus hookeri. Next base: position 527 of record NQII01005311.1, read on the forward strand.
ATATTTACTCAGTCAAAGAACAAGACCGCCCTAAAATTTACTCTTAAATTATTTGTTGGCAGAAATGGCAAGAAAGTGAGGAAAAGTTGTTTGATATGTGATTTAGATTTATTCCTGAACAGTTCACGACGTGCTGTAAATCTTACGGAAGATTGTTAATATTTTTGTTGTATCTTACCCGTACAGTGATTGTAGCTCCGTAACCGTGTTAAAGGGTTTTATTAATATCTAACAAAAAATGTTTTTGGCCTGTTATACGTGCGTACAATATACTTCTTTAACATACATGATTCATAAATTGTTTAGTCGGTTCCAAACAACCGTGTCTATATAGGGAAACTGTTCTCAGCGCAAAAAAATTCGGATTTCGAGTTTTATGTTGCAATTTGTAAAAGTCGGTGTTTTGTAACTCAGCGTGTCACGTTCAGCGTTCCTACCTCGTATCTTCCAATCATAGCTTATCTCGACACCATGCGAACAAGAGCAATGGCGGAGACAGATGTGCGAACAATGTGATTGATACCCGAGCTCAGTGGAAATGTGACTAGGCCTACTTCTCAGCATGAAACCATCAGACATTCAAAATAATATTTTCCTGCAAAAATGGCTGAAATAAAAACAAAATCAGAAAAAAAAAACATTAGTAATGATTCAGTGAATAACTTATTAAACGTGAACTTAAACTAATTAGCCTATTTTCTTCTACTTACGCATGCGAGTAAATATGATGAAGTGGGCTCTACCAGATAAAAGGATTGTGTGTGTTAAAAATGAAATATTTATGTTTCCATAATTTTGAAAAAAGGTTTATGACACACGTCAAGCATATCGTTTGCGTGACTTACCGTAGTGATACTTGTTCGCCAAATTTGGTGGGCATCTTACAAAATGGCGGACAAAAGAGGCTTTATGCACACACATTTGATGGTTTCAATATAGGTTACTGCGAGTGTACAAAGTTTAATTTAAATTGGTTTTCATTGTTTCGTAGATGTAGTCTCTCATAATCATCAATCGCATATGTTAACGTGGCCTACGATAGTATCAGTTACACACAGACAGAAAAGACAACTTCAAAAGCCGTCTTCCCCTCGGAAAGTCGGCAAAAATGACACATACGAACTTTCACTCTGTATACGTATAGGCTCATGTCGTAGTAAAGTCACGTCCAGTATGAAATATTTTATAATAACGAATTATTCGTCGGCTAACATACACACTTTGCATACATTTCTATAGAATGTTGATAACTTTTTGTAAACTAAATGCTTTTTTCATCCACGCTGTATGCAACATTAAAAACGGCTATCATGTTTGAAAGCTTAGTCAGTGGAATATTACATGCCGAAACTTCGCGCAGAACAATGGTTCATGCCAGGCTCTCGGGTAGTACTCGTTAGGGCCGCGGGAGTATAGGCTATTGGCGGTAAACTGAGCACTTTTGAAATCCCTGCTTAAGATATACTTGTATGCGCCTTGTGTATTATTCCACCACGTGTAACATTAACATTGACATGGGTCTGAGCACTTTATGCATGCGTCGGTCAAGTTGAACTGTAAAGTTATTACAAAAGTAAATATTTTACAAATTTTTTCCTTCTCACTTACATGCAATCAAAAAACAGAAAGGAAAACTCATTTCAGTATTTTAAAAATGTTTAGCTAACATTTTAAAATCGCAGCTAAGACCTGGAACTANCAGAAAGGAAAACTCATTTCAGTATTTTAAAAATGTTTAGCTAACATTTTAAAATCGCAGCTAAGACCTGGAACTACTTTCCTTCCGTCTTTACAAACTGTAATGTGGGAATGTCAGTCAATGCGCCGTTTAAAATACGTTCAGGTACGAGCAGCGCCGTATTTTGTAGTTGAAGTCAAAAGTACTCAGTTCTCCTCGAACAGCCTATAGGTAGACAGCGCATCGACTTCTCAGCAAAGCGATCCGGGTTCGATTCCCGGCCGAGTCATGCCCGGATTTTCGCATGTGAAAAACGTGTCAGACATTGCCAGATGACTTAGTGGGTTTTCCCGGGTTGCTCCAGTTTCCGCACTATATTCATTCGCCGCTCCATACAAGCTATTCACGGTTAATTGAACACACTAGGAAGTCCTGCTTTGCATTTACATTATTTCTCATTTTATATCCTTGTGTAAAATTAACAAATCACTTTAATCATACATCATCCAAGTGAAATAATGAAATTGTTGGGAATAATATTTTTCTTATTTACAAAACTGTACTATATGCGTATAAATGAAGGAAAACACTAACTTCAGTGGCTATATAAATTTAGATATTTCACTTGCAATACGAAGTCAAGCCATATAACTATCTTTATAAAATCGCTGTCAACTTACTGGGAGCCAGAATGCCAGTGTNTTGCAATACGAAGTCAAGCCATATAACTATCTTTATAAAATCGCTGTCAACTTACTGGGAGCCAGAATGCCAGTGTGTGCTGTATAGCGGTATAGCGCACAGAATGTTACTTAATTTGACTGACAAACTTCGGCTGCGGGTTAATCACGAAAAAAAAGGCGGCAAAACCTAACGGATGTTTCAGGGGCAAACGTGCATACGTTAAGTGGTGTTAGTATGGACCATTTTGAAGAGAAAACGTCAATAAGCATATGCTCTATCCGCCAAGGTGTCCGAGATACAGCTATGTGAAACTGGCAGAAATGGAAACGGTACAGGTGATAGTAAATGAACAGATCGTTACGTGTTGAGTTTTATTGTGTAAATTCCCTTTACAACACATGTTCAAAAATTCCACCGCCAACTGTTAGGTATTTTGCAGCTCGTGTAGTCAGATGCTGTGTTGTTAATCGGAGTTGGTGTCCACATTCTTATTTTAACGTGCGCACAAGCATTTAACAGGCGAGAAAGTAATTCCCACCTTGTTTGCGCGTTTTGCCTCTAGACTTTGGTCTACAACCAACCCCACAATCNGAGAAAGTAATTCCCACCTTGTTTGCGCGTTTTGCCTCTAGACTTTGGTCTACAACCAACCCCACAATCAATAATCTAGCGGAGTAAGGTCAGGTGACCGTGGCGGCCAAAGCAACAGTACAGCCGCGACCGATCCAACTGCCAGGATAGGTTTCATTGAGGTACTGTACCACTGGTCGTGTGGAGTGTGCAGGAACTCCATCCCGTGGCAAGTACATTCCTGCCCTTGTTGCCAGTGGAACGTCCTCTCAAGTACTCCGGCAACAGATCCTGCAGGAAGTGCATATACCGGTTCTCCGTTAAGGCGGTTGTCTACAACAACTGGACCAATGAGTTGGTTATCAATGATACTGACCACACGTTCACCGAGATACGACGCCGTGAGTGTCTCATATCAGACACCGTTGCGAATACAGCACATGTTTATCGATGTTTTCCCTTCAGAATGGTCCGTTCTATCACCTCTTAACGTATGTACGTTCCCCCCTGAAACACCTTGTATATAAGACCTACGGTCTAAAATGAGTCCTTAGGGTGGTACATATCCTTGATGTTGGACATGAAGCTCTAGNCTTGTATATAAGACCTACGGTCTAAAATGAGTCCTTAGGGTGGTACATATCCTTGATGTTGGACATGAAGCTCTAGTGTACTACAACTACTGGAGATGAAACACAATGTCTGGATAATGTGTAAAGTTGTGACATGTGGGTTAGTAATCCATCTTTTAAATTTTCCAAGTATGCTACAGTACCAAGGGGGAATAAGGGGAGTAACCGTGATTATTTATATGAAATAATTTTATGGCGGCGACGTGCAGGTGTTGTGGTGTTTACCGATCTTCTTTCCGGTACCCATTATCCAGACACTCGTAGCTCAATCTTAAAAATTGTCTCCAATATTGTTCATAAAGTAGTGTTTCAGGTATAACTTCGAAGATATGTACCGCCCTTAGGATTCACTTTAGATCGTAAGTAGATGTATGTTTTCTCCTTCTTCCTTCGTGGTTTACCTGCAGCTGAAATTTGTCGGTGTACCTCGTTTTAAAACATTCTGTATGTAAAGTGACGGACAGTGATTTTTTTTCAGAGGTTTGTTACAAAAGTGCGCACTTTACCGTGAGTGATNTTCTGTATGTAAAGTGACGGACAGTGATTTTTTTTCAGAGGTTTGTTACAAAAGTGCGCACTTTACCGTGAGTGAACTTTACTAAAGTCTCATTTCATGATACCCCTCAGGTACGACGGGCAAACTACGGGTTGTACATCGAAAGCCCGTTGACAGGTGGTCGTTAAGGGGGTTACACAANCCTCAGGTACGACGGGCAAACTACGGGTTGTACATCGAAAGCCCGTTGACAGGTGGTCGTTAAGGGGGTTACACAATGAAAAACCGAAAGCATTAAGCAGTAGAAGACACAAAGTTTTCTATCACTTTGGCTAAAATCTAAGTATACACAATTAAGTTGCAACTCCTTACCGATTAAGTCTAACAGTAGAACAAATCAGGAACAGAAAAATCAATTCCCAAGTTGTAAGGTTATTCAATTGCAGAGGAGCAAACATTTAAATGAACACACAGGCCTATTTAAATTCTGATTTTAAATAACGATCACTTAAGATTTTTTGCTGCTGGTCTGCTACTAAAAAAAGATTNAGGCCTATTTAAATTCTGATTTTAAATAACGATCACTTAAGATTTTTTGCTGCTGGTCTGCTACTAAAAAAAGATTGTCCTTTGTTAAAGTACGTACTACTAAAAAACCTGTTTCTATTTTTATTTTAAATAACATACCNTGGTCTGCTACTAAAAAAAGATTGTCCTTTGTTAAAGTACGTACTACTAAAAAACCTGTTTCTATTTTTATTTTAAATAACATAACGCATAGGCTGTTCATGGTAAACTGAGCACTTTTGAAAACCCTGCTCAAGGTATATTTCTATGCATATTTTGAATTCTTCCACCTTTTGTAAAATTAACATTGTCAAGGGCTTGATCACTTTATTCACGTATAGCTCAAGTGAGACTGTAAAATTATTAGAAATGTAAAATACACTTTACAAATTTGCTAATTCTTTACGTATTGAAAAAAAAAGCAGAAAGCAAAATAACTGTTTTCAGTATTCACAAACGTTTACCTTACACTTTTAATTCAACGTTAAGACATGGAACTACTTTCCCTCCGTCGTTACCAACTTTACTGGGCGTATATCAATCAGCGTGCCCGTTAAAATACATGCAGGTAGGGGCAGGGATATTTTTTTTCCACTGGTCGATTTCAAAAGCGCTTCTTTTGCCGCGAATAGCATTAAACATTCTTTTAAATTGGTTGATCTAAGGCAGTAGAATTGTTATCGTGTCAGATAAATGTCTGCACCCTACTGCTTACTTATTACTGCTTTCTGCTTAATTTTTTTTTCATTGCTTGAACCCCTTTTACTTTGTCGGCGTTTACTTTATTCTACCCAGGCTGGGAAGTAAAAGGGTTTTTTTTATGGACGAGCTTGGAACAGGGAAAATTTCCGCCGCAAGGTGCGCTCGTGTTCCAAAGAGGTCGCTTTTAAGCTGGCGGTAAATTAAGAAATTATATTTATTTGAGCGTGAAAGTTCGTGTTTGTCTCGAATTGTTTTGTACACTTGCTTCAGCAAAATTTGAGGTGTTAGCTTAATTTCGTGACTATTATTCTCGCCCTCCAATGGTGTTTCCAAGAACACACATTGGAAATACAACTGTGTTTGGCACTGAGCGTCCATAAGCGTCCATAAGCAAGCTTATTACAATGGAAAATTGTTGCGAATGTAAGTGCGAAATTGGAACTTTGTACTTATCTTTTTCCCATAAGGAAATTGCACAGGAAAGACTTAAAAATAATATTTTTTAACTATTCCACCAGTTATTTCAATTCAGTTGTTACATTAAAATATAGTAATTGTGTAGGACAAAATTTCGCTAAATTCAATTAACAACAGAAAATTAGACAATATGTAAAGTGCGATAAAAAAAGTTTATTCTTTACGTAGGTTCTAACGCAATGAAAATCGAAATATTTTACACGATTGTATTTATTTAATTGAAATTGTAATAGTCTCGTTTACTTACATACAAAAAGAAAAAAAAATCCGGTACACATGGCGACACCAGTGAACCCTGGTGGCGAAATGTTTTAGTTGCCAAACTTAAAAGCATTGAGCTTCCCGACCTGGGTAGGAAAAAAAACCTCATCGTGGTACTCACTCGGGTAGTACTTGTCGACGCTGTCTTCCGAAGTCGCGTTCCTCGGCGACCTGGTGGCGTCCGCTTCGTCGCCGTACTTGCCGTACACGGCGAGGAGTGCTATGACGACGCCTTGCACGGACATCATCACCATGGCGTCGCGACGCTGTGACATGGCCGTCACCTTACCCATGTTCCTGCGACAAGAGCATCGTTCATTTCTCTGAGCATTCCTGCTCCCTAGTACACTTACAAAACGCACTTCAAACAATACTGCACCTCGTTAAGGGGAACCTTCCCTTGCCATTGGATCCCTAGTTATGTTTTTTTTAAATTTATTTAGAAAAGGAGACTCCGAAAGTGTTCCTGTACCCAACTACAGTCCGTTCACGGTTACTTCCCACTTTTCTAAAGCGCTGCTAAAGTTCTACTTCCAGGATATCTCTCCGCCTTGCGCAAACAAAGCTTAATCGAGTCTAGAAGATTACACCAAAGGGACAACGAACCGCATTCGTGCGCACTTACTGCAATAACATTTTACATATGAACTTTTTATTAGTATGCATTACCAACATACCTCATTTATCACTGTTCGTATTCATATTAATTACAATTAAATTACATCATTTATAAATAAAATATAAATAACATTTCAATGTAATCAAAAATAAGGTACTTTTATGTCAACCCAAGTATAAAACACTTGTGATACTTCACATATTTAGGCAATAACCAAACACGACATGCATGGGCGGATTTTTTTAAAGGTTTGATTAAAAAAATGTGAAGAAACCGCGAATAGACTATAGTTATTTACCTTACACAGTAGTACAGACATAACGACTTAACTACGAACTGTTATGAAGTGATCAGGCCTTGGCTGGACGGCTTGCTGAAAACATCTTCAAACATTGAACCAGGGCACGAGCGTGATTGCAGTAATACTTTGTGAAAGGTAGTTGCAGAAATCTCCTTCACCGGCAAGTAAACGGTGCCGAAAATATTAAACAACGCGCCCGATATAGGCCCGCGTAACACTGGGCGCGGTGGTTTTTGTCATCGGGGCAGCGGACCAAGAAGACGTGGAGATGGGTGTGTGGATATCCTGAAAGTATAGAACTTAAACAGGACTTCAGAAAAGTTGGAAGTAACCGTAAAATTACTATAAAAGGTTTGTAAAAAAAATCCAAGATGAATGGGAGAGTTCCGCCGGGTTGGCGCATGAATTGCGTTGCAAAGGTTTGCTAGAAAACACGCGATTAAAAAAGGTTTGATTTTCCGTAGTGGCGTATAATCGAAAAAAAAAAAACATCTGAGAAACGTTTCGTGCCAAAAATTACAAGTTTCAAGTTCTCGTTTCAACTCCAGGGATTATTTTTTTTTGGGCGTGAAAATGACTCGAATGGATGTTTTCAGACTCAGTTTCAACTGCCGAGAGTTACCTTTAGACACGCATAGGCTGTTCACGGTAAAGTGAGCACTTTTGAGGCCCTAGTTACTTTCTACTTTCAGCCATTTTTTATACTTTAACCACCTTTTTAAAATAAATATTGCCATGTGAGTAATAAACACAGTTTGTATATCCCACTGCACCAGGAAGTTTCAAATAGAGGAATAAAAGTTAAAAACTGTTACTTTGCATGATCATTATTTCACTTAAAACAATTAAACGTGTTTACGAATGACGTGATTTTGAATAATAATAATTTAGTTAAGGGGGGTGTGTGTTCCCATTTAATGTTGTTTTGAGTGTAAAAAACTTTATTGCCTTTTACTTTACTTTTATCAGGAAAGATAAGCTCGTGCGACCACACTGATATGTGTATTTACCCTGCCAAGTTATTATTGTAACCAATTGAACATACTGCAACGCTAATTTGAATGTTTGCAACACCAGTATACATACATTATGCAATTTTAAAAACTGGAACTGCGTAACTGTCCAATACTCCTGCAGACAAAATGCAGTTCTGAAGTGCAGTAATTTTCTAAATCACCAACCTCGATATTTCCCAAAACGTGATATTATTATATTCTTACTCAAACTACTGCTATGATACCACCAAAAGATAATTAAGTGCTTTAAGGTGAAATTTTCGTGTTATAAAGTACAAACGGTAGTATCACGAAGGGTGTTTGGTTCGAGTCTCGGCTCCGGTAAAAATTTTTTTTTCGTGAATACATTTTGAAAGTTTCCATCATTCCTCTTTTTTTCTGTCTTATGTTCAGAGGCGTCCTAAGGTTAATTTTTCACCCGGGCGGACTTGTACGGATTCAAGTAACCCATATACAGTAGCTCACATTAATATTCGCCCACCTATGATTATCGCAGTTTCATGGCCTTATTTGACATTAGTAATTAAGATAAACATAAATCATATTGCAGAATCATTCTTGTGTGCTTTAAATGAAATATAGCGGTAGCCAATAACGAAAATAAGCAATGCAACTTAACAAAAAATATGATTTTGTCATCCCATGCTGCATAACTACGCCACTTTAATATTCAGCCATCATCATTCAAACACAAACATAATCCTCTTTGCGCAAACTAAACAAACAGTCTTTTAGTACCTGGTAGCATGGCCATTCTGTTTAATTACTTCTCGCAGGCGTTGTGACGTATTAGCAATTATTTTACTGATAAATTCGGGGCCAATCTTACGACATTATTCCTTGAACCTGTTCTCTAATTCTTTTGTGGACCTAATTGTTGTAGTACGCAGTCTTCTTTTTAGTTCATCCCACAGATTTTCTATGGGATTCAGGTCGGGTGATTGAGGAGGTGTGTTAATGACTTTGGGACAGTTATACAAAAGCCAGCTCTTTACAATGTATGACTTTTGTTTTAGGTCATTATCTTGGTAGAAATTAAAAGCGTTCCTAATGCCCATATTATCATTCCTCTTGTGTAGGTTTACTGTCAGGGTGTTGAGATCGTCTTCCTTTTCCATTGTTCCATCAACGTACAGCCTATCCAACTGCTGCTGAAGATATACAACCCTAGATCATAATACTACCTCCACTGTGTTTCGCAGTAGGTTGTATGTTCCCAGGTTTTAGCTCCTGATTTGGCTTGCGCTATACTGTTACCCTGCCATCTGAACCTAACACATTCAATTTCGTCTCATCAGCAAAAATAACATCATTCCACCAATTTCCATCTTTGTCAGCGTGGTCTTTTGNATTCAATTTCGTCTCATCAGCAAAAATAACATCATTCCACCAATTTCCATCTTTGTCAGCGTGGTCTTTTGCGAAGGTAAGTCGTTTTCTTATATTTGCCTCATCAATGAAAGGCTTTTTTCTAGATACCCTGCCATTATATCCTGCTCTTCTGATAACTCGTCGTATGGTTTCTGGATGGAAGTTCTTACCACATTCATTGAGTACCTCCGTTGTAAGTTTGCAAGCACTAATTTTCCGATCTTTCTTTATTTTCCTGGTTACTAGACATTCTTCTCTCTCGCTTAGTTTCTTTGGCTGTCCTTTTTGAGGTACCGAATCTATTCTGTCTTCCTTCTGGAACCTTCTTATGATGTCTCCAACAGCGGACCTCGGCAGAATCAAATGCTCCGCAATTTCTCGTCGAGATTTTCTTCTTTGCATGATGAAAAATGACCAGCTGCCGCTGTTCAAACGTTGTATTCTCGCCCCTACGTCCCATTTGCCTGACCGACGCAGCCAACAGAGCTGCCCTACAATCTCTCAGCGCAGAGAGCGTGCAGGGAATTACACGAGGTACGAACGTAATGTGCATCGTGCCCATGCAACGTGTCCACCACAACTGGGCGAATATTAAAGTGGCGTACTTACGAAGCACGCGAGGACAAAATATTGTGTTTCATTAACTTGCACAGCCAATTTCAGTTATTTGCTACTATTGCATTTCATTTAAAGCACACAAGAATGACTGTGCAATATGTTTTATATTTATCTTCATTTATAATGTAACGTAAGGCCATACAACAGCGATAATCATCGGCCGAATATTAATGTGAGCCACTGTATGTATAAAGGTTACTCTATAACATGTTGCTTTTTAGCGCCCCCTTACTTCCTTACTCTTTACATCACCCCTCATCACAGTTCACCAGGATTAATAGCCACGGGAATTACATTTATACAGCCTACATACGTGTAAGTATATTCATGCAATAGATTATCTTACTTCTTACTAATATTATAAATGCGAAAGTCTGTGTGTGTGTGTTTGTTACCACTCATCTCCATAACAGCTGAACGGATTTTGATGAAATTTGGTTTGTAGGTACTTTAGGTCCTGGAATAGGACATATGATACTTTTTATACCAGAAAATTGTACGGTTCCTGTGAAATAACAATGAAACGTAATTATGCAACGGCTGGGAACGTAACCGAAATATTTTTTTCCTCTGGTGTAAGAGTTTATCAGGCCGCCCAAGGACCTCTGAAATGGCTTAACGACTGCTATCAGTCGATAACAACCGGGACCGAATATTTAACGTGCCCACCGAAGCCCGGAAGCGCTCAGATGTTATGCCACTAAACGGTCACCCATCCAAATGTGTGCCTCTGGGAACGTTGCTTAACTTTGGTGATCGATTAAGATCCCTCAGCCAAGCGCAAAATATAGTACCTAGGTACACTATTTTCTAAAGCTACAACTTGATGAAACTAACGTTTTGATTTTCATACATCGACGCTGGAAAGCGGATATGTGGTAACTACAAAATAGTTGCACAGATACACTCCAAAAACAATACCCTACTTCTTGGCTATCGGGTAAAAAATATTTCCTTCCTTTTGGGTTGCCATAATCAGTTAAAAACCTAAGCCAACATAGTATAATTTTATAATTATGTTTTCATATAAATGGATTGTTTTTCCCCAATTTATTTATTAGTGTATCACTGTAAAACTCAATTGAAGCTGGGCCGGTTCGCTAGTTTTTTTTAATAATTTACTCTTTTTGCTACAGAACTTGAATTTTTACTCTAAGTGTGAGTGAAGGTTGTATTTGTTACCCATTTTAAAACTTGATTCCTTACGTTATACAGACGTAATATATCAAAAATTATATACAAAGAAATTTTACATTTCGTAACTAAAATGCTTAGTATCAGTAAACAATCGTACGAAAACCTTAAAACTGCACTTTGCTGGCGTAGGCCTACTGTTTTATAAAGCCTTTAATGATCTCCTGTTTGTCAGGCTCTTGAACATGATTCTGCCGATATCATTGCCAGTCCAACTAGTCATTCCTGTTAAATTGTAGACCTCTGGTCTCTTTTTTAATCAATTTAAGATTTGAGAAACTCCTTTCTCTGGATGAAAGTCGGAGCAAGCGTGAATAAGATACGGAACGCCACAATTAGGTAAATTCTCACAGATCCTGTTTGAAGAAATATATTTTAATACGTACTGCGAGCGATTTAAACTTTTACCAGCGCGCATAGCCACCTAGGACATATTGTATAAAAAATGGTACAGAAAATTGCACAATTGTCGGTTTTATTTATTAAAAAAAGACAAATAAAACGTGGAGTTTCTACCGAGGTATATGGTACTCGCTTCCACTCTACCCAGGAAGATACTTGTCTTTCTATTTCAACTGCTTCCTTTCCTGATAAAAATAATCAGAATGCTTCTTTTTGCTTTTTGTTCGACATTTTAAACACGTTACAACGGAATGATCTAAAATCGTATTTTAGAATTTTTTTCGTAAAAATATTAATTACCAAGAGTGAGACCACATGTTAAGTAATGTTGTCGATCGTGCAATTCCAGTGCTAATGTAATCGGTAACATAATTATTGGTGTGCTGTCTGTTAAACACCTTTCTTAAGGATGTTTGGTACATTTTAGCATGTTATTTTACTCTAACATGTAATGTACATCAGTTCTAAGCTGCTATGAATGCCATATTTCCCGTAATACCCCTTTTTTATTTCGAGCATTTTGTTTTTGCATAATTGGGTGTTAAAGTTCCAGTTTTGACATTTTTGTGATGTAGGAATAAAAGAAACTATGTAACATGCTGAACTGAAACAATGTAGCACAATATTATGACACTGCCTAATTCAAAACATTTACAAAATTTCTTTGTAATACGTCGTTTAATTATTTTATAAGTGGCAATGCATGTAAAATTGGACATAATTTAAATAGGCTACAAGAAATTGCGGAATATTTTAAAGTATCAAAGTAGCCAATTACCAAGTTAATAATTTTTCATCACTATTATTTCTCTTAGGAACTATGAACGAGTACTCAGGTTTTGTTCCTATAAACTGAGAACATAAAAATTACTACTTCTAATGTTAATTATCCAACAGCTACATAACAAAAAGAAAGCTTCATTGCATGAAAATCGTGTCACTCATAAAGTTTACAAAATCCCCAGCGTTTTCTATAAATATAGAACAATACGCTGAAAAATATCCTATGTCTTTAAAGCGCCCAGCTACTTTTCGCTTGAACAGTGACCACTGTCTGCTTCCACATGAAAAGAAATCACGCTTCAGACGAATCCAAAATACTTCTTTCGACGAGTACGGCATATTTAAAACATATTTTTCTACCCTTAAAGGACCAAAAATATCATTTCCAGACAGCCATATCTTGAAATGTTTACGCGAACGTCTGCGAACATTGTAAGGGAAACTGCGTTGCTCTTTGCTGGAAACTTTTCTCCTTTATAGTAATAGTGTGAGCGCTCGATGTCTCTTAGTTAGCGTAGAGCACGGAAAGCGTTCACGCCAGCTTATTGCGCATAGGGGCAACGTGACACATTATAGGGCGGATCATATTGCAGCTAACACGGACGTCGTTGCGTGAAATTTAACCCTGTGTCAATGTTTTCTTTAAAACCAGAGAGAGAGCGAGAGAGAGAGAGAGAGAGAGCGAGAGAGAGAGCGAGAGAGAGAAAGAGAAAGAGAGAGAAAGAGAGAGAGATAAAGAGAGATAAAGAGAGAGAAAGTGAGAGAGAAAAAGAAAAAAACGAGAGAGAGAGAGTTTTTTTTTTTTTTTTTTTTTTTAAGAATTAGGATGGCCAACAGCAAATACGCCCGCGGCCAAAATCAACGATTTGAAAACGAACAATATATCAATCAATCAAAACACTTTATATCAAAAACCCAAAGACGAAACCATGAAAACTCTCCAACAGTTTCGACGGCACAAACAGATAAAATAACGTCGCACCCCCGGACGCCGAGGCACAAAAATCCCAACCGTCGCCGACGGCGGCTACAGAAGAACTGCGTAGGTGTCTTATCACACTGGAGTTACGAATGGCTCGTCTTCTATAAGTGGCATTGCAGTGCTACCAAATATGCCGCATCTACAATATGTAAAATGTTCGTGTACATTAGTTTGTGTTCTCATATATAATCATATATTAAATATACATACAAGCAGTAATAATATTTAAAACATTTGCATAATACCCATTGATTTTCTTTAAGATATGAGATTTTGCAAATCGTTAATTAATTTGTTTTTTTTTTTTAACACACACAAAGAAAATTAAATTTAGAACTTTCGTTACAATTATGGGGGATAAAAAAATATATACAGTCAATACAGAAGTTGGTAGGAATAAAAATAGATAGAAAAACCGAAAGACAAAGAAAAAAAAATCCTTTCATGAATCTGATTGGCTGCCACTTCGCTACCTTTACGTTATGTAGAGTTCGGCCAACTTCTCTCGTGGGAAATTTCAACTATGCGTCGCTGTTAATTCGATATGAAAACACTACTGCGCCACCTGTACCTGAATATAACGATGGCGCAAAGTTAGCGGAACGTGCTCCAGGTTGACTCAATGTAGAACGGCCTAACGCGCGTGACAGTATTGCCCTTGATTCTGTGACTTAAAAGTACATAGCCCCGATTTTTTTTATATTTCTTTTCTTTTGAGGCACGGCGACACGGGCGACAATAACACGCGCGACCAGCGGCCCGTCGCCCCTACGCGCAAGGCGCCGAACCTGCGTGCAGTGCTTCCGCTGTTAGGCTTTCCTGTACAAATGAGATCTGTGTGGGATTTTATTAAACGCGATGAAAGTCCATAGATTAAACTACGACTATATGGTTTTATTTTTTTCTACCCATTAATAAAACTGCGCAGGAAAAATCTAAAAATAAATTTTTTTGTAACATTTCCACAATTTTTTTTTTTTTTTTTAGAATAAACTTAATATTATAAAAACAAAAATGTACGGGCTCAAATAATTGTTTTTTCTTATCTTTTCTGGGGCAAAAGGTCGAATTCCCAGGATATTTATCTGCTGAGATGCGTGTAAACGCGCCACCAACGAATGTACAGAAGATATGCCCGGACTCCCAACTCATAAGGCGGTCGCCTACCTCACGCAACATGTTTGAAAAAACATTGTTTTTCCGATGAAACTATTAAACCATAACTCAAACGAGGACGGAATGGAACTTTAAAGATTATCACGCATGTCGTAAGTATTATTTTGGAAGTCCTACAGCACCGCTAAAAACTGCTTCTGAAGACTACTGTTCCTTAAAACACGCTACCCGGACATTGGCGAAAGTACGATAGGAGCCTGTATTGAACTTTGTTACAGACTTTCCACCAATAAAAGGATATATAGATTCACCGCTTAAAATTTTTAAGGTACACGCAGCACGAGGATAACAATGCTCGTCAGTTTGGAACCCTGCGCGTAGCGGCGATGGCACACTTGATGTGCGTGGCAGTGTCGCCCTTATCGCTCCCGCGCAAGTTAAGGGTCCCGCCTTCCTGGTGCTTGAACTGCGTATCAGAGTGTTTGAAATCCTCGTTTTTTCGATGAAACTATTAAACGTCCCCCCAGTGTGTTTACCTACGAAAAGACATCATACCCCAGACGAGGAAGGGATAGTACTTTAAAGTTACCACGCATTCTGCAAGTATTATTTTGGAGCCCTCCAATATAGTTAAAGCGGCTTTTTTTTTCAGACTAACCGGACACGAGCCAAATTACTACAGGAGCCCGTATTGAACTATGCTACAAACTTTCTAACAGAAACATGGCAGGGTCGCCACTTAAGAGTTCCGTTAGTACGCACAAGCAGTTTCGACGAGAACACTACCTGCACGCCGGTTTCAGAACCTTGTCCGTAGCGGCGATGGCGCTCTTGACGAGCGTGCCAGCGTAACACTGGTAGATCCCGCGCTTCTCGGCCGAGAAAAAGGAGAGAAACGACGCAGGCAGGCAGACAGGCGGGACGGGACCGGGTCTTCCAACTACGGACCAACCTTTGACCTCCGCGGAGAAAGAGAGGAGCTCTCTTCTCGGCACGTGCGCAGCGCTGGACTTGTTCCGGGGCGGCGTCGGCAGCGCGCGGGCAGCGGACGAGAACTGCTGTTGCTCGCCGGCCGAGGGGAAGAGGCGCGGCCTAGCGGGCACGAGTATCCCGAAAAAAAAAACAAAACACAGTCGATAAATGATTCCCTTCCTCCTCCTGCACGGCCCGCCGTCAAACCCCTATTACGTGTCATTACCGATCCCTCCGGGCGACAAGGGCACACGTCGCGACGCGCACGCTCATTCGAGCACGTCGTCGTAAAGGCCGTGCTACATTATAAATAATCATTATCCTAGCCATATCCTTACTTCTAAACACTGTCATCATAAATAATAAAACTCCGGATGTTTTCGTGTTCCGGGCGATAGGATTTCACTTTCGAATGGGAAATTTTTCCAATATTTATTTGAAATGTGTTTTGTGCAAGTTTGCCGACTTGCGTTAGTTGTTTACCCTCTATCTTGGTAAGTAAACATCTCGTTATAGTCTACTCGCGATAACCTTTGAGAAATCACCCCACTCATGATGTTGACTGGCGGCTATTTTGGGCGTCGGCGAATATTTCCGGGTAGAATATCTCGCGACCCCTATGTGCTAGTGCGTTGATTTTGATGCAAAACGAAATATCTCGTCTTTATCTGTCGATTTAAGCCGTAACAGCCAAGTATAGATTTAATTCCCATACCCCAAAGAAAATATTAGCCGCTATCGCAGAAGCATTCACGTAAAAACCCGTCGCTGTGTCCTCGACATAGCCACCCCCTCAAATTACTTTTAGTTACTTCTGCTGTCATTTGCCGACCTCCCGTGGCACAGTCGGTTGGTGCGCCGCCGATCTGGGGTGCGGGGAGGTTCTGGGTTCGAATCTCAGGTAAGGCACGGGTGTTAGTTTAAGTTAGTTCAAAAATTAGTTTGTAAGCCATCCCCTGAAAAACCGCCATGCATAGCTCCGTGGGACGTTAATAAACCCTATCAAATCCAATTATGCTGTGATTTGACTTCACAGGGCTAATTTAAACTGCACAGACAACACGTAAATGCAGGGTCGACAGAAGTGGAGTGTATTGGAGAGATTTGGGCGGCTGTTAACATCGAGGTCTCGAGGACCGATTAGTGTGAAGTGAGATGAGTATAGAGCAGCGCTGGAATACAAGGGGACGACGACGGGAGACCCCCGAGAAACCCCGCCAACCAGCGGCATCGTCCGGCACGATTCCCACATGCGAAAATCCGGGAGCGACCCGGTTCACCTAGGCGGGAGGAGAGTAGTCTGACCACTACACCACCGCGGCCCCTAGGGTCGACAGGAAAAAATTAATTGTATACATACGACTCATACTCGGAAAAGATTCCCTAGTGCAGTATACGCCTTTGAAGTTCAAGCTGATACATTACTTTCTTACAAATAATACTTATGTTAACTTAACACTGAGTATCTGGATAAACCGTTGGTGGACGAAAATATACAACAGCAGCGACGTGTGTTGCTGAAATAAAATTAAACATCTCACAAAAAGTTTGGAATATACATATAGCATGCCAAAAAGTATGGAATATAAATAAAAGAAAGCTTGGCAGTTAGAAGTTACCAACGGTACCGATACGAAATGTGAAATTCAAAGTATTTCAAACAAAAAACATGTTTCCAATATGGCGTACAAATAAACACGGAATTACAACAAAATTAACTAACTGGTGTCTCTAACTAGGGAGAGTTTCTTCCTTCCCACTGCAACTTAGTACCGTTTATGGCCTCCATGTGCATTGTACAGGCCCCTAACACGCCGTGACATGCTTGTAATCAATGTGTTGATGCCATCTTCCGGACGAAGGTCCCCTTCCAACTGCGCAGCTCTTATGAGCTCTGGAAGTATTTCTGGAGGGCGTGGACTGTTATCAATCAACTGCTTTTTTCAGCTTGTCTGAGGCATGATCAATGCGTTAGTGAGCTCTCTGTTGATCACAAAGGAACTACACAACATCTGCCACCCAAACTGCCGTATCTCACAATATTCCATGCTTTTTGTGAGGTTATATTTTAATGAAAATAACTGAGACTGACAATCGTAATTCGCATTAAATTAAGGGGCTTGAAAACAATATTTTTTAAAACGTCGTTAAGTTGTATTGGGTTATCAACCCTAAACCTGCCATTCTCGAGGAATTCACGTTAGGGCTACATCTATTATCTAAAAGTAGGATTCAAACGTTCGCAGATGAAGCCGAACAGACAGAGCAGTTAACACCAACGACCAATCAGAGAGTTTCTCGCATAGAGTGATCTGCGCTTAAGAAGTTAAACTGATGTCAATATGGGATAGAGTGATCACGCCATCTGCGCAAAAACACTCTCCGTGTCCCAACACCGGAATGCTTTTCTGCCAGTAAAACTGTCATAAACACAACGTGAATAGGATTTGAGCTTAGAACACTGTTTACGTAAAAAATGTGCTTTGAGATGTTTGCATACTTCCTCTGGCCAATTTTTAACGCAATTTGATTAAATTCAATGCATTCGTATAAAAGGGCTTATAATTTGAAAATTAAGATATAAAAAAACACGTTCATCACTGCTGACCATGTGACTGGCAGTTGTATTGGTGTGGGGTAGGTCAATGTTGGATACATGCGCATGAGGCGGCAATCGGGGCACGTCATCTTTAGCCTACGGATATTACCCACAATTCGTTGCGCGCCGTCAAAGGCGACCAAAATTGCTGCTATGGAAGACGATGCTTCAAGGTTAAAGATTATAAATCAAGTGAAAGAAAGACGATCTTTGTTACGTGCATCTGAAAAAAATATATTCACAGCTAAAGGAAATAAAAAACAACAGGAATGGGAAATCAAAACGTACTCGTAGCGTAGCCAATTAAAAAAGAAACGAAAACTCGCTTCCTGGCAGCTAATGGGCAAATCAAAGCTTGGAATTATGGGTATAGTCTATTCCAGGTTTCTTTACTCTTTTTTAATTACACCTTTGAAAAAACACCCCATGTATGACATGTTTGGTTGCTTCCTAAATATGTCATGTATCACAAGCGTTTTATACTTGTCTTAACATAAAATACCTTATTTTCGGTTATATTTAACTTTTACTTTATTTACTTTATAAATTATAATATTTTATTTATAACCGATATGAACAAACACAGAGAGAAAATATGTGTGTCGGTAATGTCTACAAAGAAACAGTTGTCATGCAAAATATTATTACACCGAGTGCTCAGGAATGCGGTGCGTTGGGCCTCTGGTATAATTTTCTAAGTTGTGTTTGTATGAGGTGGAAGAATGTTCTGGAAGTAGAACTTTAGCACGGCTTCAGAAAAGTTGGCGGTAACCATGAATGGACTATATATAGATAACGCAGAAATCCTGGCGACGTGTGAAGAATCTGTGTCATTAAAATCCTCTTAACTCGCCCTGTCTGCGGTTAGGCTGCTCACCTCCCACCGAGGCGAACCGGCTTCAATCCCCGGCCGGTTCACTCCGGTTTTTCCGTAAGTGGGAATCGTGCCGGACGATGCCGCTGGTCGGCGGGTTTTTTTTTCTCAGGGATCTCCCGTTTCCCCGGACTCTTCATTCCGGCGCTGCTCCATACTCACCTCGTTTCACCCTCATCGGCTCTCAAGACCTCGATGTTAAGAGCCGCCCAAATCTCTTCACTCATTCACTCACTCGCTCTGTCTGGTCGGAGTGATCTTCTAACGTGCCCTTGCCTCCGGAGACCCACAAGCCAACTACTACTGTTTATTACATAGCATTTTCGAAATATATCATACCATTAATTTGTTTTTCTCAGCATAAATTGCTTACTTTTCACTAGCGAAGATGTATTACTAGTATAGTACCANTCTTCACTCATTCACTCACTCGCTCTGTCTGGTCGGAGTGATCTTCTAACGTGCCCTTGCCTCCGGAGACCCACAAGCCAACTACTACTGTTTATTACATAGCATTTTCGAAATATATCATACCATTGATTTGTTTTTCTCAGCATAAATTGTTTACTTTTCACTAGCGAAGATGTATTACTAGTATAGTACCAAAAAAAAATTAAAAAAATTATAAGCTTTGGAGACGTAGATATTTTTATGGTATCCAAAGTTCTTAATTTTATTTGAACAGGGAGAAAGCGAGCTTCTACTTAAGAATTCCATGATAATATGTAACCCCAGCCTTGAGATAAGTTGGACTCATCCATTTCTTTATGATGTCATCTTTTTGATGTTATCCTATAGTTCTCCAGCTATCTACTATTTTGTTATTTCCACTTAGAATTGTATCGCATTGTGCCCGGCAAATTCTTCTGTCAATTAATTCTCGCCCGGAAAACTCTAGCTTAAACAGGCCACTTTGTGGTTGTAGTGACAAGACAGCTTTCAGAATATCAGTGAATAAACTGATGACACACGCGCCGCGCAACTCTGTATACGCCACGTCGGCGGCGTAACTAGGTTATGAGCGTCATGGAGCAGTTTCGACCCAGACGCCTCGTCACAGGGAACCAAATCCTGTCGTTGCGATTAATATAAAACAGTAAAGTATTAACGGTTCTTTGTAAATTTGCTATTTCTCTTCAAACAATATTTAATATCATTTATCTTTGTTTAATGTATTTTATCATGCCAAAAAATTAATTTTTGCTGGTGTTTGAAAATGCTTTATAGAATACCAAGAAGTTAGTATTGCTTGTTGGTAACACTGGAAAGACTTATAAATTAAACGTAATCCGTAAGCCTTCTTAAGAAACGCTAACAACATTTGGTAGCCGTGTTGATACACATCTAAGGACGTTTATAAAAAAAAAGTAAAAATGGAGACAACATAAGTTACGAGGAAATATTCATACCACTGACATTACCTGTAAAATAATATAACTTGTTGAAACAAAGCATAAATACAAGGAAATAAATGTAAAACTGTTGAAATAGTCTCTTCCGTGACTTTCTCTCTCGCGAGTTGTGCGATCCCAGAGCCCAAATTAATGTTTCCCGCTCTGGCCCTTTTGGTGGAGAACATTGCTGAAGGGCTGAGACAGTTCTGCGACGTTCTACTCCCCAAGGCAGTTCTTGATGATGTTCGGTTTGGCAAATGACGTCACAGCTGAAGCAGTCACTGGCACCGTAGGTAAACTCAGGCACGCGTTTACAACATCAGGGAAGCTGGGAGCAACTTTGAACGCGGATCAGTGAAGTTTCTGCGAGCTCTCTAATTATCAGCAGTCCAATACCGCTTGCAAAAAAATTCATATTTTAAATATTGTGTGCTGTGTATCTAGACCAGAAGTAATGTCTGATGGATAGTTCTTAATTAAAATTTTGCTTGATTCCAGGATTTTTTTTTCATAATTCGAAGTAACCACAAACAAATATTCCAAACATTGAAAAATCGTGAAAAATTTAATTTACGTTTACGCTTTTGTTAAACACTTTAAACTAAAATAGCTTTTCATTGCAAAAAATAGTCTTCCCAGGAAAATGAGGCGAAACTACCCATTTTTCAGAAAGCACTGCCACCGAGCTATCTTTACCGTTGGCCGCCCTTCTCTCAGTTTTCTTATTTTAGCATTTAAGGAAGGCGACATTTTGGATGTATGTTCTAGGTATTCTTCAACGAGTTGTTGAAGTTTTGAAACAGTATCAATATAATTTCGATATAATGTTTACAGCACAATTAGAATCACTGTAGGAATTGTTCAATCAAACCTCTGAAAAATTACCCTATGTATGACGTGCTTGATGTTTTGGTAAATGTCATGCATCACAAACGTTTTATACTTAAGCTAACATAAAATTATTGCAATTTTGGTTAAATTTAACTTTCACTTATATTTTAACTATATAGTATTTAATTTTCAATTAATATGAATCAAAACAGTAAGAAATAGTTATAGTGCAAAATGTTATTTGACTGATTGCGCACTAATGCGGTGCTCTTACATAGAGATGTTATTTCCTATTTTTGTTATTTAAAGTTAAGTACATCTGTGTCCGAAGAACATCAATAAAAATAACCCCTACGAAAAAAAACATAGCTTGATTGATTTCTGCTCAACCACCTAGTTGAAGAACAGATTTTTTTTTAGTAACTCACATCGATAAACAGAACTAAAATATACAAACATATATTAAACGAATTGGGAATTTTTTTTTTATTTCAGGAATATTTTAAACAGGGTGTAGTTATTGGTTACCACATCAGTAAGCAATCTGTCAGTGCCATCCCCGCCCATCTCAAGTTGTCCAAAGGGTTTTCTCGGGGATATCCAGTTTCCCCCTCCCCTTAATTCCGACGCTGCTCCATACTCATCTCACTTCACTCTCACCGGCTCTCAGAACCTCGATGTTAAGAGCCACCCATATATATATATATATCTCTCAAGTTGTCCAAGTCGACCGTCGGGAATGTGATTGTCAAGGTCAAGTGGATACGAGAAGGCACAACCACAACAAAACTACGGCCGATTAGGTCACGTGTGTTCACGGTCAGGGACCTTCGAACATTGAAGAAGGTGGAACGGGAACACTGCATGTCACCGCGTGATACCATTCACCGTGAATTAAGCAGTGCCGCTAATCGCGTAGCCAGCACCACGATTGTGCAGCACGAGTAACGAGGACTGAGGTTTAAAGCCCAGGCACCTGCTAATAAACCGCACATCAACTCCACGGGATTTTCTGCTTTTAGAATCCGATTTATTAATTAAGAACCTGGTAGTTGGTCTAACCAACCATCTCCCCAGGTTAAATATTTTACAAGTTCTTCATATTCCAAATTCATAGGTTCCGAATACTTCAGCGATGGCCTCACTATTGCCAGCCACCTCCCCCTCCGCAGGCAGGGTTGGGTTATGTTAGGGTGCTACAGCTTGCTGGGGGAGCCTGGTAGGCCGTTCCTTGTTGCGGTGGGCGTGAGCCTCTCTCGGACGTCCGCAAAATGAAATAGTTATTATGGCAGTGGGTGGAGGGGGTTAGCCTCTCCCAACCCACTGCGACTCAAATGACTTACAGTTTCGGTGGACAAGACCCCCCCGACCAGAGGCTTGTACCACCCCCCGCGCCGAGGAGCTTACCACCAGTTATGATGAGCGGCGGAACAGCACATTTAGCCTGCGAACGTGAGGCGCTGCATTCAAGGCGGTGTCAAGAACGCCGCCACTGGAATGCCGGCGACTGGAGACGTGTGATTTGGAGTGATGATTCACTGTACACCACGTGGCGGTCCGATGGAAGGGTACAGGTGTGGCGGATCCCAGGTGGATGTCACATGCCGGCTTGTATAGTGACTGTGAAATTCTGTGAAGGAGGGGGGACAGCGTGGGGGTGTTTAAAAAAAAAGTTATTGGTCCTCTGATAATACTGCGGGGGAACGTTACAGGCGGACGGCTGTAAGGACATTTTGACTGGTTGTGTGTTGTCAGTTCGGAGACGAAAACTCTGTGTTTCGGCATGACGGTACTCCTTGCCGTGAAACGCGGCCTGCTCGTGAGTGTTTTTGTGGACAATATTGTTCCGAAATTGGACTGGCCAGCCCAGAAACCCGACCTCTATTCCATTGAACACCTCTGGGAAGAACTTGAATGGCGACTGTGCGCCAGACCACAATGAACCACGTCATTTACCACTCTTGATGCAACGCTGCAGGAAGAATGGTCGGCCATTACCCCGGAGATGTTCCGGCATCTGGTTGACAGACTCCGCCTTAGGGCTAGAGCTGTAATAAAGGCCAGTGGTGGGTCCACCCCATTTCAATGTCCACTAATAGGTAGTATACGAGGGACACTTATAAGACAGTTTCTCGTGGATGTCCGAATCTTTGGTTAGATAGTGTATATTAAACAGTGCGGCTGACTAACGACCAGAAGTACAGAAAGGTATTCAATATGTTAATTAATGCTATCATTGTATATGTAGTATCGTCTTTGACGATTACGTAAACATAGATGAGCCAGTCGTTTATTGAAGATGTCGTAACTGAAATGATATTTCATGAATGCCATCTTCTCCTTGGCATACCATACACACTACCTCCAGAATTTTGGATTGTTGTACAAGACCAAGGTATCAATTTTCTTCCACGACATTCTTTTCTGATACTTGGAGAAACTTTGATAAAGAAAGATGAAGCCGACATTACTGAAAATATTGAGCAACAGAATTCTTGAACTGATTGATCGCATAACTTAATTGCTCAGCGGAGTTGCAGTAGACTAGATGAGCGGTGTTAGTTCAATGAATAAGATGACAACTGTCTTTCATTTAGCACTGAATGAAATCTCTGAAGTCAAAATAGTTGGAAGTGTACTCAAGAGTGGTTAAAAATCTCATGCATTTGTTCTTAGGTGACGTAAAGAATAGTTAAGCAACAGCTCTGCATCCCATCTGAGTGCGAACTTTCTCAACTCGTTGGCTCGTTGGCGGAAGATATGTTGGTTAACGCGGAATAAATGTGCCTGTCTTCTTTTTTTGGTAGGGCCATTGTCTGGGAAATCGTTACCAACTCCACTTCATCTGGCCACAGGTAAACAGGCAGATACGGAGAAGTGAGTCGCTTACCAAACCCCCCAGACCTGGCACCACCTGATGTCCATCTGGTGTCTCCTGACAGAAATTACTTATTCATGGCAGCCCAGTGGAAACGACAACGGTTGATTGATTAGCTGGCAGGCGAATAACCAGATATTTCGAACTTCGTGGCTATGAGAACAGTTCGGATCAGAGTATTACAATAATGCCAACTTCTGTGCTAACATGCGCATGGTATATTTCAATCATAACGTATCGATGTGAGCTCAGGTTCGAAGAGTAATGCTATCGAAAATAGATATTTTGTTAATAAAGGGGTATGGTATTGACCAGGAAATATCGAAGTTCCAAGCTGAGTCCAAGAAATTTTATTTCGTCTCAAGTAATAATTAATTATTTAGAAAATAGTTCATGTGAAATTTTGATTTTCAAGGACTCTTAACCTCACTTCGAAATTACTTTTTGTCACAAGACGTGATTTTATCTATCTCATTTTTGTTCAAATTAGCTCAAAGCCATTTTTCTTCTTTAATTCAGAAAAATTCTTTACGTGTATGTGTGTATATACTTATATATGCACATGTATTTATACGTGCACGCGAAGAAGAAACTACGGAGTCAAAAATGAATAGCTGTACCAACTGGAAAGGAAATGTAAAGGTAAAAACTTTTATTTAGCTCTGGGATTGGTAGTATTGATTTATAATAATAGCCAACACAAAAAACTATTATAAATCACGTATTAAATATCCGTCCCTCAGCGATTCGCACACAATATATACTTACATACGCGCATTTACATTCGCAAATTTAATCGATTTTGTAAAAGTAAGTACTTTATTCAAACAGAGAAATTTGTTTCAATTGTAGGGCTACATACATCAGCATCTGTCGTTTGTAAAAAATATTTTGACAGAATACGGAACAAAATATTGTCGTATCCTGAAATTTTATCAACCAACAAGCCCAAAACTGTAGAGCAAGAAAATAAATATAATTAGCCAAAGTAACTATGATTATGATAGCGGTGTTGCCAGTCCTGTTTGATCATGTCTGACACTTTCTCCCCGATCATAACGCAGGGGATATATTGGCCCCCGGTGACAATACTTGGTATGATGGATGCATCGGCTACCCGTAACCCCCGCACGCCGTACACCATCAGTCTGGGGTCGACGACAGCATCCGGGTCGGTGGATGGACCCATCTTGCATGTGCCCACGTACTGGTACAGAGACATCAGGTACATGCGCAGCGCGCACTCCATGTATTCGTCAGACATCATCCTCAGATGCTCACAGCCGGGAAACTTGTTGGGATTCAGTTTGGCGCCGATTTTTCTGAGGGACTTTGTTCCACTCAGCGTTTGGCTGAAATTGGCCGCTTCCACGAGTACCTTGACATCATCGGGGTGGCTCAAATATTTCGGGTATATCAGCGGTGGTGCCTTGGGATCTTTGTTCCTGAGTTGAAGATAACCGCGGCTCTTGGGTCTCGTGAGGCACCCCCACGTCATGAAAGAGTCCTTGAATTCAATGTTCTTATAAACTTTCTCATAGAAGCAGTCCGTGAATCCGACCATATACTGTAAAATAACACCCCCTTCAGCATTCTCAGCCATCGGTACCATGTAGTATGCAATGTCAGGGTATTTTGGACAATCGGCGATCGATGAGCTCTGATAACCGATGCCTTGTGCAAGGGGTACGCCCATCAACGCGCCGTTACTATTGAACAACATATCCGTAAATACTGAGAAACTAAGAAAATTTGCAAGTGTCATCCCCACTGGTGCTTCAACTGTGTGTGCTAGTCCAGCAGTACAAATTGTATCTTGGAGATTGTACCCGACGCTCAAATCTGATATAACAGGATAAACTCCTAGTGTTTTAAGGTGGTTAGCTGGTCCTATACCCGAGAGCATGAGGATCTGAGGTGAGTTAATGGTACCTGCAGATACAATAACTTCTTTGTACACAGGGATATGGTATCGGCAGCCCTTTTTCACAAATACCACTTCCCGAACGACTTTTGAAAGTGGATCAATGACAACTCGCTCCACGTGAGACTCTAAACTTACGTCTAAGTTGCAGCGATCCTTTACGGGCCGCAAGAAAGCCTTCGCGGTGCTTAATCGAAATCCGTTTCTCAGCGTTCCGTAAGCATACGAGAACCCGTCCTGTCTGGCTCCATTGACGTCTCTTATCGGATACCCTAACTCTGCGAGTCCTCGAAACAGAAAATCCATCACAGGGGTGTAGTACCGGAAGTTCTCCACCGAAAGGTACCCGCCTTTACCGTGGTATGGCGAGTCTCTCAGATGCGGTATCCTCATGTCTTCGGACTTCTTGAAATAGGGCAAGACGTGGTCGTACGACCAGCCGTAGTTGCCCAGGCGCTCCCAGTTGTCGTAATCCCTCCTGTTTCCACGGACGTAGGTCATGGCGTTAATGGCACTGGTGCCTCCTAGGACCTTCCCGCTGTGCCAGACGCACCTGCCGTCGACCATGGCCCTGCAGAAGGCCGGGTCGGGCTCCGTCTTGTAGTACCAGTCTGCGGAGGTTTTCTGATAGGTGGTGAGCATGGAGGGCAACTCGCCCACCAGTTTCTCGTCGCTGCCAGCTTCCAGCAGCAGCACGGTGCAGCCCGCCATCTCCGACAGGCGGTTGGCGACGACGCAGCCAGTCGTGCCAGCGCCCACGATGACGAAGTCGTACCCGCTTCGGAAGTCCCGCCCCAGGTCGTGAAGGTCGCGCACCCTGCCGTCGGCATCGACGAGGTCGGTCCGGTACATCCACATGGCAAACTCCAGGTCGTGGTAGATGGTGGCGTAGAACACGGACAGCAGCACCGTCGTGGGCACAGTCAGCACCCACGACGGAAGCACCGCCACCTTCCTCACTGTTCCTGCGGATGTCAATCACAGCACTGTACGATTTGTCGGAGAACTTACAAGATAAACGCTTTAAGCTCGATAAGAAAGTCGAAAACACATGTTTCGGAAAGTTGAAAAACAGTATTTTAACATCACTAATTTATGATAAACATAAAGTATTTATACACTGAAGAGCAAAAAAAAAACATATATAGGCATGTGTATGCAAATAACAGAGGTATGGAACCAATCAGAGTAACGCGATGCGGTCGGCAGCTAGATCGGTTACTGCTGCTACAACGGCAGGTTATCAAGATTTAAGTGAGTTTGAATGTGGTGTTATAGTCAGCGCACCAGAGATGGGACATAGCATCTCCGAGGTAGCGATAAAATATGGATTTTTGCATACGACCATTTCACGAGTGTACTGTGAATATCGGGATTCCGGTAAAATATCAAATTTTCGACATCGCTGCGGCCGGAAAAAGATCGTGAACGAACGAGACAAACGACGACTGACGAGAATCATTAAACGTGACAGACGTGCAACCCTTTCTCAAATTGGCGCAGATTTCAATGCCTCCTGCATACCTTCAGACATTAGTCGAGTCCATGCCACGTTGTCTTGTGGCACTTTTGCGTGCTCGCGGGGGCCCTACACGATATTAGGCAGGTGGACCAGTTTTTTTGGCTCTTCAGTGTATGTATGTTATTATACATATGTTTGTATAAATAAATAACTTCACTGGTAATGCTGTCAAAACTATCACAATAGACATGTTTGTATCAAACAATCGAATTCTCGATTGGTGCATAAAACTGTTTTTATAGACTGTTGCATAAAAGGCGATTTAGCACTTCCCCTAAAAAATTATTAGTTACTGAAATACATAATTACTAAAAACTGATTAAAAAATTAAATTGTATGTAATTTACTGGAACCAATATTAACTTTTTCTTACTGTGATGTTGCTCGTGCATGTCTTGCAGAGTATTATCAACTAAATAATAAAACTCACAGGACACACATGTGGACTGCAAATTTTTTAGCAAATTTCCAACTACCCTTACTGTTATATTTCAATGTATATGTTGACGTGTGACATATTAGGAGTATTAGAGCAGCGCTGTCACACCAACCAACCCCCCTTCCTCCCCTGCCAGTATAACCAGTGTAGGGACTTAGAGAGACACGTGTTGGTCGTAAACACCACAGAGAAAGGTCAAGTAGAGAGGTAGAAATGCGCTTCCAAGCTGTACACGTGTCCTGCTGCGTAGACCCACCACCCACCTCCCCTCTACACCTCTAGCAAGCCAAGTGAAATTTGTAAGCGCCGAGATATCACGAGATAGGAGACACAGTTCGCCTGAAGTAAGAAAACACGCACCGCGGAAAAATAAGCTGAGATGGTAAATTCAAGGGGCAAGATCACCGCTCCCCCCTCCCCAACCTTCAGGGAACCATGGCACGTTTTTGAAATGCATTGTTCTGCTTCGTACCACAGCCCCCCTTGCCACAACAAGACGACATGTGCCGACAATTAGGGAGAGAGGCTCTAGAGAATTTAAGCCTCTTTGCTGGAAGGGTGGGAATGAGTAATCAGTAGACCTTCGAGACAGTTGAATATCGCCGCGCAGAGAGAGCAGCCGCGCCAGTGCGGCCGGGGGGATCGGACCCCCGCGACAACAGTACCTCAGTACATGAGTACGTCAGTAGAACAGCAGTCCAGGGGAGACGACACCATACGCGGGCCTTTGCCAAGGCCGCCCACATCGCCGGAGCTCATCCACAGATGACATCATACCAGCAGAGTTAAGTATCAAGTCGCCGCCCAGAGAAGCCCCCCCCCTCCACCACGAAGTCGCCCATAGTTAACTCGAGTTAGCCGAAATAGAGTACCACACCTCGGAAGTGTTTCTGTATGTTGTTTTTGTTTAAACTCGAGACAATATATCCATCCAGTTAAGTGAAACATCAAAAGACTACCTTATTGAAATACCCTCAATCCTAGGCACCTTACAGCTTGTGCCTGGAGGAATTAACTCCGACCCTATAAACCACCCTGTATTCCACAGGTGGGGAATAGCATCAAGTTANGAGGAATTAACTCCGACCCTATAAACCACCCTGTATTCCACAGGTGGGGAATAGCATCAAGTTAAATTGGCGCCCTGACGTGGGGCGTAGCGCCGTCAATGTCATATTAAAATTGCTGTATAAAATCACACGTAGTTGTGGAAACTTACAGAAACATTGATTTCCTTATGGCCTGTACCGAGTCTGAATAAAACAAAGGACAGCATTTCAAATTCACTCAGTTATGACAGAAAAGTTTAACAGTTTGACACTAAGATTGTGTCAAATGCTCCGTTTGGTAAATAAGAAGAATAAGAAATGACATTATAGCTTACTTATATTTTTTCAATACAAATTCATTTACAGGAAATGAAAAGTCCCTTTCAAGACAAAATTCCAACTATATTTGTAAGTCATTAATGTTTGATGTATAAACATGTTTGTCATCGCTGATACTTCACCAAATATTCAAAACAGAACAAAATATTATATTTTTTGTGAATGGCGTAATATTACTTTTATTAAGTATTGAAGTCTCGAAACATTCAACGAATTTATGGCAACGAACCTTTTAAATTGTTTTGCGATTTCGGAGGACTCCGCTATTCTTAGAAAATGAGATGTTCTCACTTACTATCTTTCTGAAAATTATTTGAAGTGATCAGTAAACAACACTTTCGCCCTTGTGCCACCAGAATCTGGTGAAGCACAAAGTAGAGATTTAGGGAAATGTTGTCCACTAACTCTCCTAATATGTTACAAACAGCTACTTATCAAGCGAAAGCAGCAAAACATCAAAGTGAAACGATAGTAAAATAACTGTAAATTCACAGGAACAGTCCGCATGGAACTCATAATCTAGGTTCTTTAAGAAAAATTGTCTTGCCGCTCTCTCACGGAAATTTACAAGTACCGAGAAATTACAGTATCTTTGTATTGTCGAAAAGCCAGGATGACTTTCGTAACCATTGTTTTAGATGGAAAAATTACAGAAGTTAATGTCTGAGGGCTGGTAAACCATTGCTTTGCATCTGACATCGTAATTAAAGCTCCCGTCATTTCGAATTTATATTAATATCATAAAATAAAAGAAAAACCTACCTTAAAAACACCGTAATTTAATTCTTTAATAACATTTTTTGTTGAGCAATATGAAACAAGACATAAGGTTGAACTACAACTGATTTAGCACAACATACGCATAGAAAGTAAGGTATACCGCTTATTAGCAATGGTTATTCGCCACAATCACGCATATCACACGCACAAAAAAATAGCACAGCAGAGACGCACAGAACAGTTAGCTAAATACTATAATTCGTGTGCGTGTGCCCTGTAAGCCATGTGTAGCCAATCAGAACGAGGATACCACAGAGTTCATGAGAAGCTGTAAATGGTTGAAAAAGTAGTGAATTTGACTTGTGCTTGGAGCGTTTGACGCCATTTGANAGAGTTCATGAGAAGCTGTAAATGGTTGAAAAAGTAGTGAATTTGACTTGTGCTTGGAGCGTTTGACGCCATTTGTAAAGTAGTTGTTTTTGACTAAAGTTTAAAGATTTCAATGCGAATTAAATTTTAAAAAGTATAACAGCATTACTAGTTACGTTGAAAAAATAAACAGATTGTACAAAAGGTAATAAAACTAAATTTATAAAATGTATTATAAATCTTATATACAAATTTTATTTATTGTAAATGTATACGCATTAATTAAAACATATAGCACGTATTTATATGTACCCAAATTACAAATGTAACTTACACAGAATTAACAATAGTTATATTAAACACGATTATTTCCAAAANTTTATATGTACCCAAATTACAAATGTAACTTACACAGAATTAACAATAGTTATATTAAACACGATTATTTCCAAAATCGTAATCGTTATAATACAAATATTTACGGTTATTTGGCTTTTTTTTTTAAATAAAGACTATCGTTTCCCATCCTCTGCTGTAGAAGAACTCTTTCTCTGCTTCATAAATCGCATTCAATTTTTGCAATTATTTTCTGTGTCGAGTGGTTTTTCAGCGACTATGCCTGTCTCCCTCCTCCCTTCGTAGCTTCGTTTCAGATTAGCGTGGGAGTTAATCATGGCCATGATGGCGGCCGCGTTTGCCCGATTCCAGTAAAGTCGCAGTCATGTGCCCTTGCAGTTGAAAACCCCTGCATGCCTAGTCGTACGGGGTTCAGCCCTGAGACGCACCTAGGTCCCGTCCCTACCCAGGACCTCCGGACTCTACTCTTAGTTTCCAGGTAGGTTAGAAATAATATTTGGCATTCTTGTTAGTACTCGCAGATCAAGATAACTGCCCACGAAACTGTTCCCGTTGATACATCACACAAAGATCGCCTTTCTTACGTATTATTCACGATGACAAACGTTTGCGTATCAGAAAAATTGTTTTAATCTGTAATTATAATATAATTACTTAAACGTGTACGTGTCAGAAATTTTTTTAAACTATAATTATAATACTTATAATGACTTAAAATGTTGAATAACTATAACACGACCATCAAGTTATTATACGGTTTTTTTTTCTGAGTGATCTGAAAATACGTGGTATTGAATTTGCACCACTATTTTTTACGACACTGTCTGTATGGGCTGTTCACGGTAAAGTGAGCACTTTTGAAAGCCCACTCATTTGGAATAATAGTCAATAAATATATTTTGTTCTAGCCACACGACGTTAACTTCCGAGTGTAGGGGAATAACATGACAATATTTATTCAAAAATATGGCCAAAGTATGAAATATGGCTGAAAGGAAAAAGTATCTTAGGGCCTCAAAAGTGTTCACTTTATCGTGAACAGCCCATAGTCATCGTGTACGTGTCACTTGAGAAGAATCCAAGTTGTCGACTGTCTACCATTTTACTCGCCTTGGCCACCACGCATTGAATTGTGGGTAGTACCACCGGGCCAGTGCAGACAACGCGGATAATGCCCGAGTGGCGAGAAACGCCTTGATTGGCGGTTGGTACAATCTGCTCTGTCTGCTTGGCGTTGTCTACGAACGTGTGAATCCACCTTAAGGCTCCCGCCTATGGAGCTTTTTTTTCCGCGTCTGAGGCCGAGAGACGCGGGAGCGATAAGGGCGACACTGCCTTGCGCATCAAGTACGCCATCGCCACTAAGCACAAGGCTCTGAACTGGCGTGCAGTGTTCTCGTCGCACTGCGTGTATCTACGGGACATTAAGCGGTGACCCTATTATTTTATTGGTGGGAAGTCTGCAGAAAGCTTCGGTGCATGCCCCTAGAGTACATCTGTACGCATATAACGCGTATATTTTGAGATACAGTGCTTTTAAAAATACGTTTTGACTATGTTGGAGTGTTCCGAAATGTTTTTTCTAATGTGCGCGCTGTCTTGAAAGTAGCCGACAGGTGTAGTCTGAAGTGTGGGTTATTTTCGTAGTTCAGCACATCAAACGCACGTTTAATAGTTTCGTAAGAAAAAATCTGGATTTTAAACACACTGCAACGCAGTTCAAGTACGAGGTAGACGGGCCCCTTAATAGTACGAAATTTCGGCGACAGAAATGGGTCATCATAAACGCACCGCCATGGAATAATATTTGCTCACAAAATTGACAAAAACTGTAAAGTAGGTTTGCACTTTTTTTTTTGTATTGTCTTCCAAAAACCTGTTGACTTAGATCACCGCGTATATTGTCAATTGTTGTCGTGTGTTCCCTTCATAAAGTCGTCTGCCCAAGCTCCAAACTGAGCGCATAGCTTCAGTCGTATAGTTAAAATTTTAAAAAAAAATGTTGAATATTTTTTTAGTTGTGTCTGCTTTCAAATAGAATTTAAGAAATTTTAAATTTCCGTCTCCAATGATTCATATTTTGAAATGAAGAAAAGTTAATACGTGTGTCTCGCAGTCGTTTTAAGGCACGCAACTTCCGATACAGCGTGTGAGTGAAGAGATTTGGGCGGCTCTCAACATCGAGGTCTTGAGAGCCGATGAGGGTGAAGCAAGGTGAGCATGGAGCCGCGCCGGAATGCGGGGGGCGGGGGAAACGGAAGATCCCCGAGAAAACCCACCGACCAACGGCATCGTCCAGCACGATTCCCACTTGTGAAAATCAGGGATTGACCCCCGCCGGGAATCAAACCATGTTCGCCTTGGTGGGTGGCGAATACTCTAGCCGCTACACTACCGAGGCCCCCGGTAATAATAAAAAAATAACAGTGTTCTCTGTAAGACCGAGTTCGATTCCCGGAGGGGTCCCTCTCGGATTTTCGCATGTGAGAATCGTGCCGGACGATGCCGCTGGTTGGCTGGTTTTCTCGGGGAACTCCTGTTTCCCCTGCCCTTGCATTCCGGCGCTGCCTCATATTCCTCTCGCTTCGCTCTCATCGACTCTCAAGACCTCGGCTGGCAAGAGCCGTCCAAACAACTCCAGTTCTCTCTACCGTAAAAGTCTGACGTCAGCGGGGCGAACCGTATGGACGGAGTGGCGAGCACGGCTCTCGGTGACGAAAAACTAGGGTATAAAACTGGACTAGGATGACGGTACCCACCAATTTTCAGAGAAACTCCGCGTCTCCCTGCCCGTGGGTGGCGGCCCTGGCGGTGGGGCATTGGAAAACCCACTCGTGCCAAGGAAAATAAGAGGTAGCACGGGATGATCCGGTGGCCCATCCAGAGGTTTTCTTTGGATTACGGATCGCTAGAGGTTGGACCCGTGCTGGCAGTGGTTGACTCCGCATGCTGGAGGAGGCTGGGAGAGATTCCCCCTCTTGTTGAAGAGCCAGGCGGTGAGCAGACATCTGCTCCGGTAGCGTCCTGCGATGACGTCAGGGGTGTGGGTAGTGCTCCGGCTAGACCACACGCTTGGTAAACTGAGTACCAGGATCTCAGGCCTTGTGGTAGGACATGCTCGGTGCGATCTTATGAATCAGATCGTGGCTTCGGATTTGGTCAACTTGGGTGAGCGCTGGTCATGTCTGCGTTTGAGAGGGCGTGATCCCTCTCCCCCGCCGACTGGGCGGCCGTGGTGCGGAATGGCCACCATGGCTAATAGCGCCTCGTTAAAAAATAACAGCATGGCTGTGATGGCTGTGTATCATACTTATATATATATANCACCATGGCTAATAGCGCCTCGTTAAAAAATAACAGCATGGCTGTGATGGCTGTGTATCATACTTATATATATATATACATACCGTAAGAGTACCTACATACCCCAATACATGCGAGGAAAGAGTTGACGACGATCTCCCAGNTATATATATATACATACCGTAAGAGTACCTACATACCCCAATACATGCGAGGAAAGAGTTGACGACGATCTCCCAGGAGTAACGCGTCGACAACGTAGTTTTTCGCCTGGACCACTGCCCGCTCTTGCTTTTCTTGGCCGGAGTCGGTCTGCAGAGTGGCTGGCGTTTGTCTCAGCACTCATTTTAGGTCACCCCGCCAATGGGACTGTTTGTGGGAACAGTCACGTACGGCCAGCCTGGCAAGCTGGGCAAAGTCGCATGGGCATCTTATCGCAGTAGACAACATTATCCGAAAAAACATTTATTTTTGAGGTCGATTAATTCGCATGCGTCCTAATAATGATAATAATATGTATGAAATGTTATAATTGAGGGCAGAATGAGGACCCTAGGGCCTCCCACGCCTTTGATTAGGGGGGAGGGGAGTGATACGAAGGGTACATTACCTTTTTACTGTCAGTTAAGGTTAATTCTACTCAGGTTAGGAACAAAACGAGATTTCTTATGGGAGAGTTTGGCATAGGGAAAATTTCCGCCGTTAGGTGTGCAGTGTTCGAAAAGGACACTTTTAATTAATATTTTAAGTTACGTGATTAATAAAAGAGAAAGGTTTCAACTTAGACGGATAAATATTTGGTTCGTTTAGGGGGATACATAAAATGGGATGAGCAAATATTTACATGTTATATTAAATGTTCTCTTTTAATGACATGGTGCCCATCTGAAATGACAAATGTACTTAGGCCGGGAGGGGGAGGAGTGCTTAGCTAATAGTACTTAATCAATATTATATCAGATAAAAATTATTCGTTAACGCTGAAAATTAAATTTAACTGGTGGGTATTTTGGACAATTACTTAAGCTATATTTGAAGACGCGTAAAAAATATTTTAAGCAACTTCAATTTTCCATGAATGGCATTATTTTTTACAGAATACCAAACAAAAACAAAGGGGCAAAATCCTCTCCTCCCTTCTTTTAGCCTACCAATAGAAGGCAAAGTTTTTACACAACTGGAGTGCAAGAAATTCCAACATATGTGAATACTAGTCATTTATTCATTTTAGTGCCACCAAATCATAGCACTACCCGGAAAAATTTCTTAGCTGAACTCTTCCGAAGAAAACTTATCATTTATCACTACTCTAGTTTTTAGCTTAAAATATATTTATATACTCGTTCGACTTTCTTCTTTATGTATTTTTTGTGCCTTTCACTTCTAAAAGTTTCCTATCCACCCAATTTTTTTATAGGAAAATCAAGACATGAAATGACATTCCGTGGAAACTTCATATTAGCACATTTTCTACGTTTATGAAACTGCGTGTACGATGCACTAATTTAAACACCAAACAGTCTTAACAATAAGACGTATACACATAAATGCAATGTTAATCAAACAAACGTCTCGAGTTATAATCCCGAAGTTGAAATTTAAAATAAAAATAAAAATGCTGTTTTTACAAAAAAATATTGCAAATAGCAGCTATCTCATAAAAAAAAAAATGTGGATTGGAGTGGAGAGATATGGGTGGCTCCTAACTTCGATGTCTTGAGACCCGATGAGGGTGAAGTGAGACGGGTATGGATCATCGCCGAAATGAAAGGGTGGAGGAAACGGGAGATCGCTGAGAAAACCCGCCGACCAGCGGCATCGTCCAGCACGATTCCCACACGCGAAAATCCGGGAGTGGCCCCGCCGGTAATCAAACCCGGTTCATCCAGCTGGGAGGCAAGTTGTCTAACCACTACATCACCACGGCCCCATAAAAATGTATGATAACATTAGAAATATTCAAGTAATCCTGCAAAATAGTATTCGTGTGTATTATTTTATGTGTTTCCATATATTTGCTATTCGTAAATAGTAAGATAATTTGTGTAGTTTAAATTTAGTGAGTCAGTACTGACACGTTTTAAATAATACTGGTAACGTTGACGGTGGGAATGAACGCTTTGCATTTGATTACAGAGTAGAATGATATAGCGGAGTATGGTGCATGGATCGTGACGGAGAAGTAAAGAGTTGCTCGATGACTGGTTAACCGGCAACCATTTTGACTCAAAATCTTCCGTTTTTCCATCAAGTGCACTATTCTCCTTCGAAATCTCCTTTTTCCTTCCAAATTTCCCTTTTAGCTCTCATTTAAAAAATATTGCGCACAGAAACTTAAATCAGCAAGGTGGGTTTGAGGTTCTTTAAAAAAATCCATGTTGGACTCGTGACTCCTTGTAAAAGTCCATAAATCAGCAAGGCGGACTAAAGGCTCGTAGTCAAGCCCGTATTTGATTACATTGGAACCCGACTGCCACATTCGTTTATTGTGAACCTCGACGGCCATATTGAATTTACATGACCTTGACCATGTCATTTATCTTGATCCCGTGTAAGCTTAAAACCAAAAACCAATTGAAAATATTGTTGATCAGGACCGCCATGTTAAATTCCATTGCGAAGCCCGAAAAATTAAAAACAATCGCAAAATTTTTGTAAAATATCACAGAAAGAAGGAAAAGGATTTAAAAAAAAGGTAATAAAAGTGCAGGACTAAAAAAAAATTGAATCATCGAAAAAATTAAAAATAAATGTGAAAATTTTGAAAAAATTAAATTACTGGTTTTGAAGTCTTACATTTAGGAAGACTAGGGTTCGAATATCATAATGACGGCAGAGCGCACCCTCTACCAGTACTGTGACCAGAAGATGATTGAACCCCCCCCCATATATAATTGATCATTTTCTCAGCCCTACCCAACTACCACCTTCCAACGAATCATTGGTTTTATAGTACACCCAACCCCTCGAACATCTTCGCCCTTACCATCATTTATCCTATTTAGATCGACTCCCAACACTACCACTAGACTGCACTAGTGATTTAAAGATATCGTCACGTTACTCGCTTGGCTGTTGGTCACATGGCATCTCGATCTCTGCAAATAAATAATCTGACCAAACTCGCGCCATGTCACAGTTCTTCGTCTGATGCGAGGACGACATATTGCTATATCTACCTCTCTCCATATCCTTAGTAATGTTTTTAGCATTCAGTCTGGAAAGTTATTTTAATGTCCGCCTCTTCCATTACAGCAGTTTGTGGGGTATTATCTGTCGTGCTCGTAATTCCACATATATATTTTTTCCCACCAAAGAAAAAAAAAACTCAAGTTTCAAGTACTTGTTTGGACAAACCAGCTATTGGAGTGTATAAGTCAAAACTTCGTATTTAGTGGTACCATCGCTGACTTCATCTGAACTTCCTATGTGGTCGACGATGGCATTCATAAACCATTAGGGTAAGGAACTTGGAGAGTGTATGACCAGCTCTAGCTCAACCAAACTGATATTGTAAACTATGTTCCAGGTCATTTAATAATCATAGTCAGCTACCATTTTCGAATCATTGGCGATAGAGCCACCAAACTCGGGCCATATGTAACATTTCCATTGCCGACGTGTCTAATTAGGAAAGGATTTTATAGGCACAGGTGCTCTAACACATTGATGATATAATTAATTAAAATTATCAGTAAATCTAGTTTACTATTAACAATTCAATTCAGTGAAAATGCTTCAACATGTTTGCCACTAACCACAGTCACCAATAACCCATATCTCATTTACCACAAATGCACAAACCATACCAAAATACAGACTGTCCATGAGATCAGACCATACCAACCGATGGTACAAGCCATACCATGTCGATACCAACTGACTGTACTAAGAACCCATACCAAACGACCATATACCGAACCATGCCAACCATACCAAATGGCGATACAAATGACCATATCAGTAACAAAAAGGAAAAAACGAAATGCTCATAACAACCGACTAGAACACCCACAAGACCAATCAACTAACCATACAGACCTCTCATGACAGCTGACAATAACAAATATTAATACCAACCTGCCAGACCAACCAGACTAACCGACCAACAAGGCCAACAGGACAACTGAAAATACCGATGGACAAGACAAACCAACAAAACCAACCAGACCATACCAGCAATACAAAATCACGATACCAATTACAATAACAGTCATAACAACCAACCAGACTGACTACCCACATCAACTGTCCAGACCAACCAACATGATTGGCCATCCATACAGACTGTCCGTATCAGCTGACAATACCAAACACGCATAAAAATCAACCAAGCCAACTGACCTAAAGTATGTCCAGACCAACTGACCATTAATACCGAACATTTATGCCCGATAAGACCAAGCAGATGTCAAACATTCCTCGAAAATATTCCTCAAATCATTCCTCAGAATATTAATTCCTTAAAGAACTCTTGAGACATTCGTTCCTTAAAACATTCCTCAGTCCATTCATTCGCCAAATAGAACTCATCCCACTTTAGGCGACCCGAGAAAGATATACTTCGGGATGAACCTTGTGCACTTGCTCCCAGAACTACTATAATGGAAGAGTTGAATATAAAATAGCTTACCAGACTGAATGCTGAAAACATCATGGGGGAGAGAGAGAAAGAGAGAGAGAGAGAGAGAAGAGAGAGGCGGTAGATAGAGCAATATGTCGTCTTCGCATCAGAGGTCAAAATGGCATGTGACCAACGGCCATTCACGAACGAGTAATGTGATGTTACCATTACATCACTAGTAAAGTCTAGTTGTAGTGGAGGGGGTAGAGCTATAGTGGGCAAATTATGGGATTGAGAAGGTTAGGGGTATATGGTGTAATGTAAAGCCAACGATTCGCTGGAGCGTGGTAGTTGGGCGTAGCCGACTAAATAGCCAAATCCAATGATACTGTATGGGCCTATTGGGGTGGGTGTTCAGGCGTCTGCTTGTCATTGTAGTGACAGTGGATGTGCTCTGCCATCTTTATGAGAACTCAACCTTGGTCTTCCTTAACGTAATTATTTAGAAAATAAAATAATTTTTACAAAATTTTAATGTTTTTAATTTTTTATTAGTTTTTGTATTAAACAATAACATTTTCATAATTATTTTTCAATTTTCATTTTTTTAGAATTTTATTTTTTATAACATTTTTACGAATTTTTTGCGACTTTTCTTGATTTTTCAGTGTTAAGGGTATGGAAATCCAAGATTATGTTTCTTGTCAATAATAATATTTGCCCCTAATTTTTATGATTTTTAATTTTTTTTTTTATATTTTAGATTTTTTTCTTTATGGTAAATATCATGGATATTCAAGATGGCAGTGGGTGTCAATAATGTATTTTCCTCCCTGATTTGTAATTAATTTTCTTTTTACAAATTTTTGCTATTTTTTTAATTTTTGTGGTTTACGGTCACCCCAAGATTTTTGTAGGTAAAGGTCAATGCCATTTTAATTCAAGATGGTGGTCGGTGTCAATAATACAATTTTCCTCTGATTTTTAATTTTCTTTCTAATATTTGTGATTTTTCTTAAATTTTTTGGTTTAAGGTCAACCAATGTCAAAGTCACAGTAACGTTAATTCAAAATGGCAGCTGTTGTCAATAATACAGTGTTTAATTATTTTTACGATTTTTTTATTTTTGTAGTTTTTCTAAATTTTTCGTGTTTAATATCACTCGTCAAGCTCGTGTAAATTCAAGGTGGTGGTCGGGGTCCATTATATAAACAAATAAGGTTGTAGGGGGTCCATTATGTAAACAAACATGGGCACTGTATTTTCTGATCTGCTGAGCTTGCAGCGATAAAATATTTGACCAATATAACATGACCTAGTAAATAGGCTACCAACGATACCGTAAATTCTTCGAGTTACATGTGACGAAATATGCACCTCTACCACTACTTTTTGCTTACATGAAGCACGATTTTGAAAGGTCAGCTCTGGACACTAGCTTACAAACCTAACCACCTAGTGGACTGACGTAGTCCAGCAAATAACTGTAGTGCCACGAGTGTAATTGGTAACCTTCTTTGTGGCAAATAAAGGATTTTAAAAAATAGCTGTAATTGAACAGTAGGGCCTACGCTAGCATCTAATTACGTTGTATCACAAAGTTTTGCGCCCTTTGCTCAATATAATATTTTGATATTAAAATAACATCTGTCATTTCAATGGAATTAAAATATTTACGTTTTCTCATCTAAATTTTTGTTAGAAAACTTTTTCATTGCTATTTAGGGTAGAAAAACTAGGCATACAGTTTTACAAAAAAAATCACGCACTGATGATTACTTCGTGTTTTCCTATAGTTCGCGGTTACAAACTTAATTAGAGATAAGATTCATTATCATTCTTTTAAGCGGTTGATAATTTTCCCGCAAAGATAAAGTTTTGACATACATAGCTGAGTCAGACATTACTACTAGAAGACAGCGGTCACGTTAAACTCATCATTCGCTAGCGAACTCGGATATGACGAGATCACGTTCGCGAACTCACGATTCGTGCTGTTATAAATTCGCGTGGCTGAGTCGCGGCCATGAAGGGATTTATAGGTTGCCTTCCCACTTCCGGGCGTCGTAGACGATCAGAGCTTTCACGCGACCGTGTCCTATAATGTGAATATAAGACACTTCAGGTACCATCAAGTTATAAAGTTGAAGTTAATCTAATTTGAAACCTACCCAGCCCAAAATGATGCACTGGCAAATTTCGTACACTTATGTAAGTAAACATTTGTAATCTCTCGCAGGCGAAATTTCGCAAGAAAGTTGTTTCATGTTTTAAAAATTCGTGACTCTGTGTGCTCTCACATTTTTGCCTACTCGGGCTAAAATACTCCACGTGCAAGCTTCCGAAATGGATTTCTCTTGAAACTTCTTCTTGACCACCAGCTCTGGCTGGCCAAGTAAAATGAATTAGAGAACGGAATACATGTGCAACTATATTCTGTTCCCCACAGTTGCACACAGGGTCCTTTTCACCGCGTAATGCCTATATACAAATAAATTATGTTCCCCTTGAGCAGGGTTAGTTAAGTAATTAATTATTAGCTTGTAGCATTGCTTAGGTAATCATTAAAATTAAAAATATTTTTGGTATTGGCGCAAGAGCTTATAGACTTACCTACCGTAGAGCATGGCATCGCCAATTTAAATACTTTAAGACATACCGGTAAACGAAATTTAAATATCTCCGCAGAGCAACAATAAAAATATAATTATTGACATTCCACCATGCACATGGTATTAAATATGTGCATAACAAATTACATGAGAAAATATTTTTTAAAGTAGTGGCTAGCCCGCTGGAATGTGGTTCAAAGGGACGTTAGTTCACGCCCCTCTCCTCTGTCAAATCGCAGAAGATTTTTAAAATATAATGGACAACGTACCAATGTAATAAATATGGTTGATATTGGAAGGAGCGCATTCTAATACATGCATGAAAGTATACACGCATAGTTTTTTGCATAAAGATCCATGCACAGCAAGTTATTTTCAATTAAAAGTAGCTAATTGCGTGGCGATTATCACGTGACTGCAAAACACTTCGTAGGTACATTATTGGTACGAAAATGGTTGAAAAACGACTATCATGAAAAAAACGTGCGTGTTGCCCATTGTCGGATCCTCTGTGACGAAAACAGCATAACATTTTTTTGTTCTTGTTATTGCACAATAATTTTTCTTTACTACGTG
Organism: Clitarchus hookeri; assembly: GCA_002778355.1. Taxonomy (NCBI): domain Eukaryota; kingdom Metazoa; phylum Arthropoda; class Insecta; order Phasmatodea; family Phasmatidae; genus Clitarchus; species Clitarchus hookeri. The sequence continues at coordinate 42,319 of NQII01005311.1, forward strand.
AGAAGCATTTCCACATAAATGCCATGGAATTTTGCCCAAATTTGCTCAGGCTATTTTTTTACAGTCAGGGAAAATTCATTTAATTATTGTGTAAATTTATCAGATACACACATACACACATGTACGATAATTTTCCTTTTCATGTAAATGTAATTTGCTACCCTTACATCTATGGGAATTTCACCTCAGTTTGTTACAATGATACTTACACACAATAAAGTTAGTTTTGTGAATGAAATGATAAGTTCTGCTGCATTTATGCTACCGACACTATATTGTTTTTTATTTTATTTTAGGTTATTCTACTCTTGCTGGAAACACACCGAAGGAAAAAAGATGTGGATGATCTGAGAAATGGGAACACCTGGCAGGCCAGGGACAGTTTCCCTTCATCAGTGAGAAATGTCATCCTCAAAATACTTTTCTCTTACCTACCAGAACCGACAGAGCTAGTCGTGGAAGGAGAGAGTGGCATCAGTGGTTTAGCAATTACGAATGGCTTCACTATGATAGTGTAAACGATAGTGTTTTGTGCTTCGTGTGCATTACGGCATGCAACATGGTCGGAAAGGAAAACAGGGTGTGGTGTAGTGATGCAGAACTAGCTTTCATTTCTGTAGGCTTTCGCTCCTGGAAGGATGCTACAGCAATATTTGCAGGTCATCAAAAGAGCTCATCCCCCAAGAAATGTTTGCAGCATATAATAAGCAGAGACAAGTTTGTTCGGATTAATTCCCAAATGTCAGAGGCTCATTTTAGGTAGCGAAGAAAAGCTCAAATTCTATATGTTATTTAGTGCGATCTGGAAGTGCTGTAAGAGGTCACGAAAGTGACGCTGGGAATCTTGTCATGCTCTTACAAGAGTGAAAATCAGAAATTGACGAATTGGGGCCGTGTCTTAAAAAACGAGACAACTACCTGAGTACTGAGATACAGAACGGAATAGAGATTATGGCTGACAAGGTTATGCGTGAAATTATAGCAGAAATTAAAATTGCTCCATGGTTCTCTGTTATTGCAGATGGCACTACTGATTGTGCTGGCCAGGAGCAGTTCTCTGTATGTATTCGGTTTGTTCAGCCACAAACTTTAGTAGCGAAAGAATTATTTGTAGGATTATACAACACTCACGATAGCCAGGGGGCTACACTTGCTGCGGCCATTAAGGACGTGCTTCTCCGAATGAATCTTCCAATCTCTGATCTCAGAGAACATTGCTTCGATGGAGTTGCTAATATGTCTGGAAGAAAGAAAGGAGTTCTCTCTATGTACACTGCTCTAACCATGCACTTGACTTAGCCTTGCAAGAAGTAACTCGTCAGAGAAGTGGAATTTGCTATGTACTTTGCACAGTCAAAGACGCATCCAATGTCATTCTGGATTCAGCAAAAAGGAGAATAATCTATGAAGATATTTTTCTGCCTCTTTGCAAAAGCGGAGCTGGAGACGAAGATTTGGTCACTGTAAAACCAACTCAACTTCTTGCACTGTGTCCTACACGCTGGAGTGTCAGGGTTAATTCACTTAAAAGTTTCAAGAAATAATACAAGAGAGTTCAAAGAATTTTGGAAGTTATCAATGATGAAAAAGGAGCGATTTCTGATGAAAGGAAGTCTGCTATCCGTGGATGAATTGGCAGGTTGAGAAAATTTGAAACACTGTTCTTTCTGAATGTAAGTACCGAGGTGTTCAGTCCTTGCGAAGAACTAACTCAGGCGCTTCAAAATTCCAGTATCACTGCTTCGGGTGTAAACATTCTGCTCTGTTGGTGATTAGAAAATTGGAAGAGTTGAGAACAGAAACAGATTTCAACAGAATCTATGAGCAGACAAATGAAACTGCCGAAGAACTTGAGTTGGATGTTCCAGTGGACCCCATACAGAAAAAAAATCTCACGACGCTACGACCATGCATCCAAAACAGAGCCGTCATCTAAAATGCAGGCGAAAGACTGTCTTAGACTATAATAATACCAAATATTTTATCTCCTTGGGAACGAGCTGTCGGCAAGATTTGAGCAGAGTGGGCTGGAACAACTATGTGAACTCTAAAGGCTCATCATGGATTCACTTCAGGTAAATGTACCTACACAAGTTGAATTAAGCACTAGACTCGGGGTCTTTGCCGAAGACTTCAATTTAGACAGTCTCCTTACACAGTTGCAGCTTCTGAAGATTTTCCTGGAAATGTCTCAGACACATATGCAGCATTTGCTGAAAAGTTGGGTAAAGAGAGTGACACGATACATGCTTTTCTCGACCAAGTAACCCGACTCGTGGTACTCATAATGACTGTACTTGCTTCATCCGCACCTCCTTCAGTGCACTTCTTCGTTTGAAGACATGCTTGCGCTCTTCAATGACCCCAAAGACGTCTCGTCTCACTCATTTCACTTTGCTGCATATCCATAACGACAGAACTGCATCAATAGACATAAACTCGGTTATGAAAGAATTTGTCTGCCGTAAGGACGAGAGAAAGAGTTTTTGGAAAAGTTTAAGTCGTATTGCTACTCACCAAAACAAGAAGTATTGTCTGTGACTGCCCCGAAAAGTTTGTGTTGCGTTTTGCGAAAGCCACACAGCATAATTATTAAGGTTTAGTAGTTTAAGTGTGTGCCGTGTAATCATTCTCTCATTTACACCAGCATTAAAGATGCCGTTTTCAGAAGCTCTGTAGCTGTCAACAAAATAATTAGAATGCACTGCAACAAATGCTGATCACAAACAGGTTTACTTATTTGCATGCATACTATTGCATACTGACAAAGTTGTTGAAATACATATACGACGCGGAAATATTTCAGTAGTAAACTGATTACTATGATTATTGTTTCTGTGTCATTTGTTTCATTGCCGTCATCAGCACTACGTCGCTTGTAAACCTGAAAATTATGTAACAGCACGATTGCCATTGAAAGAGTATCCATTTTACACACGATATTTTAAAAACTTTTCATGAACCACATATAATGATGCAAATAATGGTCATTTTGCGAAGCAGGCAGACAGTTAACATCTCTAGATAGTATAAAACAAAGTCGCTTATCAGCGGAGGAAATGGAGTTGGCGCCCGCGCACAAAAGTGCAGCCTAACGCTACCACGCGTATTTGATTCTAAATAACCGGGTACGGCCTTTCGCCTTAATCAATAATTACACTTACGATTATCCTCAATCACGGGAAGCCAATATAAGTGTTTTGTATAAAATATACATACTTCTCTTCTGCGTGCAGAGTTCTCTCTCGCCTCCTAGCGGGAAGAGTTCCGAATGTACTTTCTGTACTTCCTTTCCTGTAAAGCACAAAAACATCCATTTTCACACTTTTCTCCCCGTGTGTGTTATCTTATAATCACACGACTAGATTATATTTTGTTAACTAGTGTATCTCATGCAATACAATTAAAAATAATCACCTTAAGTAACTTAATTTTCCCAGCGTCTTAAAAAATACTTTTTCGATACTCACCTTCTTTGTTCTTTCTGCGACTTACATCTGTGTCGTGTTAATTTACAACAGCAAGCCCGATCTCTTCTTACAATTTCGCCTTTACGTCACGGTCGCAGCAGTCGATACGTTTTAAGTCGCGTACCGCCGTTCGTTTTTCCGCCTCGCAAACAAACAGCCCGGTGTCGGACGTCCTCACTGTACCTTCTCACTTGTAGTTATGGCTGGGCGCTGACAACCAACCAGGCCGCTAGCATGACGGGCTGCATCTGAATACGCCGTCGTCACTCTGCGTAAAAGCTCGCTACTCTCGGCGCCCAACCGGTGAAAAAAAAAAAAAGCCGTGAAAACGTCTGCGGACTGTTTACGGTTAAGGCTCCCGTCTACCTGGCGCTTGAACTGCGTTGCAGAGTGTTCCCAATACACGTTTTTCAACGAAACTATTAAGCGTGCGTCCAACGTGCTGATCTAAGAAAAGAACACACACTTCAGACGAGAGCTGTTAAGTACTTTCAAAATATCACGTACGTTAGAAAAATCAATTCAGAGTACTCCAAAACCGCTAAAAAACGGCCTTTCCAAGGCGCTGTAGCTTCAAAATGCGCGCATCTGATACATACAAAACTACTATAGGGGCCTGCAGTGAACCTTCCTAAAGACTTCCCACTAATAAAATAATATGGTCAGCGCTGAAAGTCCCATAGGTACACGCAGCACGACGAGAACACTGCACGCCAGTTCAGAGCCTGGCGCTTAGCGGCGATGGCGTACTTGATGCGCGTGGCAGTGTCGCCCTTATCGCTCCCGCGCTTCTCGGCCTAAACGTGGGAAAAAGTTCCAGGTNGCGTTAAATGAGCACTTCTGAAAGTACTGCCCACGAGCTACTTCTCTGCCCGTTTTTTGTGTATTTCCACTGTGTGTGTGTACAATTAACACTGCTGCGGGCCCGTTCACTTTATTCACGCGCGAATCGAGTTAAACCCGTTAAAAATGTTAATAATGTAAACACGCAAACGATGTGCCAATTTTTTATTCCGATGTGCGTAAAAATAAACAGGTAAATATTTTTAATATTTTCTGTTGCCACAAATGTAAGTCAGGCTTTGGATACGACGTTAAGATATGGGACTACTTTTCGTAAATGACTGCCACCTTAATTGGAAGTACGCCAGTCAGTGTGCCAGTTAAAATACATGCTGTTAGGAACAGTAATTTTTTTTCACAGGTTGATTTCAAAAGTGTTCAGTATATCGCGAACCGTGTCAATTTAACGCAGATTTCGTTATTAAAATTCCTGGATTTCATCTTTATCGTCATAAAAGATTTATAATCTCTGAATTAATTGAGTTATTGTTTTCACCTTTATAAATGTTGCATACACCTCATATACTCATACTCGCATAAAAATTTTTAAAAGTATTTATGTAAGTAAACAAACAAGAGTAAACATTTTATTTGAGCTAACGTAACACAGGTAGTTATCAGAGATAAAAATATATTTTATGGTTTTTAAACTTTTCTAAACGTATGTTGAAGTTCCAGGCAGTGCGAATTTTCTTTTCGTAATCTTACAAAAAATTACTTAAATATAATTTTATGAGAAAAGTAAATATATTCTATCATGAAAACAAAACTATTTTTAAATTAGTTTTAAAATTTTGCTTACCTCGTTAAATTATCATTTTAATCGTATCTACGCAGCATTGATCCTATCCGTTCAACCTGAATGTCAACAATTTAATTTTTTTTCTCCCCATATTATAATTTATAAAAAAAAAAAAAGTGTAAGTACTAAAAACATTATGTTTATTACCACTTGTAACATAAATTTTGAGTATAAATTGTAAGTCATGCTTTCACAAATAAAATTGCACGTTTGGACACGTTTTTACATTTTGACGTTATTTCGGTTCTATCACTATTCTCCATATAATATTGCCTCTTATCACATGATATCATGTGTAGAGAGAGAACTGCCAGATCGCTACGACCTGCTTGTGTGTGATGCTGGCCTTAGCGCTGGTACGTGGTGGAAGGATACACAATATTAGTGTAAATAATAAACGTGGCATGGGCTGGCAAATGCGATCAATTACCCGCGAGCCACCTGCATTTGTGTACGAATGATGGCGTTTTCAAAGGCATTTTCCTTGCGCTACGTAGATTAAGCGGCGGGAAAGCTTTGAAGCGAAGCCTATCAACATTAGACAGTTTTTCGTCAACGACTCAGGTTCCTGCGCCGTCTTCAAGTACGCACTTTACGAGTCAAAATGCTAAAAAGGAAAAACATAATTATTTTATATCTGTACCAAACACTGTTGAACTTAAACTCCACATGCAGTGACATTTCCCTGGAATAAAATAATAAATTTCATAGTTTGTACAAAGTTAAATTAAAATTACAAGTCTGCTAATTATGGAATACACAAAAATACAAATTAACTTACAGAAATAAGAAAAATTGCTCTTAAAGAAACCGTGTCATGAGCCACTTCCAGAAAATCATGCAGCCACACAAAGGATTTTTTTGCATTTTTTTATATTGTCAAATGTAAGGAAATTGTTGCTTTGTTTTTCTGTTTGTGGCTTTTCGTGATTTTTTAATAGCATTCACTAAGTATATCTTGAAATAAACTAAGGCAATATATTTTTTGTTAACTATTTAGTCTGTTTTATTTTTGTACTCAAAAACAGTAAAACTTTATTTTTATAAGTGATGTGAAAAAACTACGATATATATGTATGTATATACGAAATAAATGTCACATGAAATGTCTAAAAGTTGAACAGTTTGTGTTGAAAATATATTAAATATTGTAGNGCTCTCTGCTAACTGAACAATTCAGAAAACAACATCGCTAAATTTATTCTTCCGTCCCATTGCGTATCCTTATGCTACATGTAACGTATTAACTATTTATCCTCGCATCCATCGAAAGATAACGCGAAATCGTGAACACGAACACGATTTACTACGCCAGTATTATTGACAACGCAGTGTATGCAACCAAAATTAATCGAATTTGGTTGGCACTCATTTAAAACGTAACACTTTTAATAATACTCTGATACGTGGAAATATTTTTCACAAATTCGTTTTCCAACACTATTGTAGCTATGCCGGTATTTACAAAAAAAAANAAAAAAAAAAAAAAAACTACACGCACTCGAGGGTAGGGAATTTTTTTTTCATAGGTTGGTACTCAGGATTAACCGAGAAACAGTTATATCAGTTTGATGAGAAGATAACTAAATTGAATAAATATGAAACTTGAAAGCGTGCTCAATCTGTGATAGTAATTTATTTTTCGGCTTCGCGAAGGTGTTACGTTGTCATTGCATATAAAAAATACGTCATAGGCAGCATTTTGAAATATTCGAGAAATAAGTTATTGTATTGGAAAACCTTCCTCCCCTCCTTTAAAAGTAATATTCTTGTAATCGCGAACTAAAATGTTTCTACTTTTCAGGAATATAAGTGCACACCATTCTTTGAAAATAATCAGGAAATACTGGAGGTGCCATTTTACCAGAGGGCACAAGAGTATGTCATTTTATGCAGCAACCGCGTCTCGCATAGTGCAAGACTTTGACAGAAAATATATTAAATGTAACGTAAAATAGCTGAAAGTTACACCTTTATTTATGAAGGTGTTATGGATAAGCGACCTTACACGCTGTAAATTGTATAAATGATACATACATGACGGACAGATGATTGCAGAGTTTCATTGCAGCGGCGAGATGAACTCGTGTCGGCGTCTACCGCACGCATACGCCGAGAGCCCAAACAAGAAGTGAAGCCACGAGCCGTTAAGTTATTTCTGAGCCTTAGAAATCTAAAAACGGGAAAGAACGTGCCAAACTCTCGCTCAAACATCTCTAACCGCCCAAGTACATATTGTTCGCCCTTGGGCGGGAACGAGCAGCACGCGACGTGCATTACACGTCGCCAGAGCAAGCAAAGGCGAGATCTCGTCCCAGGAATAAATCATTCTGTCGTGGCTACTTACTGTATTTGCACATTTCTGTCTTTAAACTGGTTAAAAATGCTGCCAGCATCGCTGGAGGTAATTATTTTATTTGTTTCGCAATTATTCACTAGTTTAAATTTTAAGTTAAAATGCTTAAATTTTTTTTATAGGACGATGAGACCCTATAGATCTTTATTTGTTTATTTATAAATTTATTTTAGTTTTTTTTAAAATATTTTTTTCATTCTTGGTTGGGGTGACTTGGAGATATATTAAACTCTTTATTTTATTATACATTTATTTTTGTTTTATTGACCTTGTAATATTGTTTTAAGATGAAGGAAGATACTTTGGGGATAACAGCGTAATTCTTTTTGAGAGCTCAAATCGACAAAAGATATTGTGACCTCGATGTTGGATTAATATTATAATTAGGTGTAGATGTTTAATTATTAGGTCTGTTCGACCTTTAAATGCTTACATGATCTGAGTTCAAACCGGCGTGAGCCAGGTTGGTTTCTATCCTTAAAATTTTATTATACTGTCGATTCACGCATTTCCAACTTTTCTAAAAACCCTGCTAAAGTTCTACTTTCAGAATATTCCTCCGCCTCGTGTAAACAAAGCTTAACCTAGTCCAGAAAATTACACCAAAGGGACAACGCACCACATTCTTGCGCACTCAGTGTAATCATATTTTCCACGAGAAATATTTCTTACTATGCATTACCAAAACGCCTGTTTTTCTCCCTGTTATTTATTCGCATTAATCATAAATAAAATATTATAATTTGTAAATAAATTATAAGCAAAAGTTCAATTTAACCAAAATTAATTACTATTATGTTATTTTATGCTAACACAAGTATAAAACGCTCGTGATGAACGGCATTTTCAGGATAGAACCAAACACGTCCGACATGGGGTGATTTTTCAAATGTTTGATGCACAAAGTGTAAGAAAACGCGAATAATCTATATAATAAATTAACTGTGCCCACGGCTCCGCCCGCGTGGACTACATAATTATTGTTTAGTTTTTTTTAAAGTTGAATTTTACTTTGTGTTAATTCTTTACTACATGATATTGTTCCATCTTTAATGGTTTAGACAGCGTATTGCAAGAGAGCGCGCTGGCGGCAAACTTTTTTCAGACTTGATTCACTATTATCGTCACTGCTTCTTTCCTTATGTTACTTTACGTAACAAAATATATACTAAAACCTGGCCAGAGAACATAGCTATGAATTAAAAAAAAAAAACACGTAAATCGGATAAGTGGTTCTCGAGTGATAAGCGCACAGACAGACAGAGAGACGTTGAGTTTTATAATATGTATATATTACTTACGTTTAAGCTGGTTTGATTCAAACGAAATCATGCCTGTTTTGACAGGAATGAATTTACTCCCCGCTACGTTCGTTTAGGGGTTGGAATGCTAGGCTGTAATGTAATGGAACGATGTTAAGAAACTGGGGTAATGCAAGTTAAGCTGTGATAGAGAGTAAGTCGTAAATATGATAACATTTACAAGCACTAAATGTGCGAGGCAACTGTTACAAATGAGCTGCTGTTTTCTTCTCATTATTCCACAAAATACACGTCTCCAAGATTACGTTAATCTCACCCACGTTCTTGAAGGCAGTTCCTGATTCATTGAACTGAATATGGAAGCTTGATATCTGAAAGGCGTAGCAGTTATGCAGCGCAGCGGTTACGGCACGATAAATACCAAGTATCTCCGTATCTACATAAGACTTAGCATTTTATCTCACCCCATCCAAAAAATACAGAAACTCAGTTTTCAGACCACTGAGTAGTTCGTGCTTTCTGTTTGTCGATATGGATAGAAAAAAACTGCACTATGATGAAATTAAGTCTCATCGTTACATCTCAGTGGGTTGCAAAAATGAATTTCAGTATTTATTTTATGAACTTTGTAGGTTTAACTTAGGTTAGAAAGAGTTAGTTTCCCATAACTGGTAATCATGCTTCTTTGTTACGCATCATCTCGTTCTGAATACTAATTGGTTAAAAGTATAATTCGTAAATTCACACCAGACGTTCTTCGGCATCTGAAATAACGAAATATATTTATGTTTAAATATATTGAAGAACGTAACAACACATACAGGGGATGGACAAAATAATATGAACACCATGCAATATAGTACATTTTGTTGCATGTTGGCAACACTGCTTCCGTGTAAATAATGCGACGCGTATGTATTGCACAGTTTACGTGCCAAGTCTTGTAGATTATATTTCAGTGTATTATACGCTTTGTTCTGCGACGGTTAAAACAAGCGATCGGTGAAATGTGTGATATCTCAGACTTCGAAAGAGGGCAAATCGTTGGTGCTCAGTTAGTGGGAGCGTCTGTGACGAAAACAGCTGAATTGTTTAACGTTTCACGAGCGACAGTGTTCACGGTAATGACAGCATACACAAAACATGGTAAAACATCATCGGCGAAAAGGAATAGTGGCCGAAACCCAAAGTTAACTGACAGAGACCGACGAACATTAAAAAGAATTGTGGCCAGACAACATAAAACTACCGCGGCAAAAGTGACAGCAGAACTCAACACTCACTTGAGTAATACTGTTTCGACAAAAACAGTACGGCGGGAGCTCCACAAAGCTAACATTCATGGAAGGGCTGCAATTGCGAAACCCTTTATAACGGAACTCAGCGCTAAGCTGCAAAAGAAGTGGTGCCACGATCATAAAACCTGGACACTTGATGATTGCAAGAATGTGGTATGGTCCGATAAATCATCGTTTAGATTGTTTCCTACAAACGGCCGGGTTTATGTATGGAGAACTCCAAAAGAAGCCTACGATCCGGACTGCCTGCTTCCTACAGTCAAGCATGGGGGAGGTTCCGTTATGATTTGGGCGGCTATATCGTGGTATTCAGCTGGTCCTCTCATTCACATCACTGGCCGGATTACTGCTAATGAATATCTCGACATCCTCAATGATGAATTTCTTACTATGACTAGCATATTGCTGCCAAACATTGCCATATTCCAAGATGATAATGCGCCCATACACACAACCAAAAAGGTTCAGTCTTGGTTTGAGGAGCATCAGAATATTATCAAACATCTTCCCTGGCCAGACCTCAACATAATTGAACCGTTATGGGGAGTTTTAGAGCAGAGAGTGAGGAGCGGATTTCCATCTCCAACATCATTGAAGCAATTGGTGGATGTTTTGGTACAAGAATGGGACAACATTCCGTAGGAAACTATTCAGACATTCTGCGAATCTATTCCGCGAAGAATTGCAGCTGTTATAAAAGCAAATGGTTGCCCAACACCTTATTAATAAATAAATATTGTGTATATGTCAGGTGTTCATATTATTCTGTCCATCCCCTGTACATTTTATGTAAATTTACTAACCCTTGAAATTCAGACGATTAAAACCAAATGGTTTAAATAAAATTAGCTTTTTTATCTCCAGTTCCCAATCATTTAATTAAAAAAAAAATCAGAACAGGCCATGACATTATGTAGAAAACAACTCTCTGATCTGACATGATTCGAGACCCGCCCAAAATTTGATCTACAATCTTCGAACCCATTATAACCAGCAACAACAGTACAACAACAGCAAGCTTATTCAGTTTTAGCCATTTTGTACAAACCATTCTGCGTGAAACCCTTGCCCCCCCCTCCCTAAAATTTAATATTGTTCAATTATATTCTTATTGAAGGTAAGATTCATTACTTTATCCCAACCTAGTATAAAACAAAAATAAATCGATTTCGATTTCCACTCCTTTTGAACATCGCGCTTGTACATAATGCAGTTAGTTTGCCAATATTATTTTTTATAAATACCTGTCAGTGTTTATATTAAAATACATGCAGTCAAGGATAGAAAATGTTTTTTCATGGGTTGGTTTATTTTTAATTCTTAGTATTAAGCGAAAAAGAGATATTCCAGTTTGTTGATTATAGGAGAACTTAATTCGATATAAAACTTAACTGGCTCCTAACCTCAACGAACTCATTTTCATTAATCGTTTCAGAACCTGATTGTATTCTGGGGCGTGTCAGGCGCTCACACAATGACGGATGAACATTTTTAATTTTCGGGGTGTCATTTGAAACACGGTCGTCCAAGCAGTCTCTAATTTACTTATTATTAGTAACATTTATGGAAGAATTCGTGACAAAACAAATTTCATCACAGTTAAATATATCAGTTGAAGTTTTCAGTATAATGCATATACAGCTATAATTTCATTACAGTCATTTTGGCAGATATATTGTATATCTCACTAAAGAAAATCTTCACACAATATTAAAGCACATATTTTGATTCAACGCATCCTAAAACATATAAATTCATACGAAACACGACCTTCTACGAATAGAACTAGATTCTAAAAAAAAATATGACACCATCTTGGACGCCAAATTGCAAATCTAAAAATCGCCAACGGATAGCTGATGTCATCCAACATTTCCTGTTGTTAGACATCAATACCTTCCATATGACACCAAAAAAGAACTATACAGGATGATTCTAAAATCATGGGACAAACATTGAGGGGTGGTAGAGCTCACTAAAACAAACAATTATTGTATAGGAATATATGGGCGGGAGTGACGCGTTGAGGCAGAAACACACAGTGTTTATTTACAACGTCGCCGCTAAATGCCTTTTTACAGCAATGTTTATAATAATTGCTCAAAATTGCTACCCCCGACAGTAATGCAAGCTTGGTAGCGTCGGTGGAGTGATGCTGATGCTGGTGCAGCAGGTCACTGGCTCAACGTTTGACTGCCCTCAACTATCGCCGCCATTGTCAGCCAATCACGACATATGTAGAGGTCGCCCAGCATGCGTGACTGTTGGTGGATGCATTTCCAGCAACGGTTTTAACATTTTCTGTACGGAATCACTCGTTACGTATGCTGCTAATGAACATTTTATGTTTCCGTTAATGCGTTATGTTTTTGTGTTTGTGCCTCAACGCGTCACTTCCATACAACTTTATCAAACCGTAGCTCGATTTTGTCGGACTATGAAGTTGAACACGTTGTCTTTCTAGAATTATTTCGTGAAACACTTGGCAGTATTAAATTACATATACATTAAGTACTACGCGAAATGAAAGTTTTTCCTTTACCTCAGCGAGGTTCATTACTGGACATACTGCCTCGTTCTACTTCCAACCAATCTTTCTCATCAGCAGCAAGGAGGTCTTGACTGTCTGGAGCGCAAGTGCTTCACGCTCGGTCGTCACGTTGGAGCGATACGTTTTCGTAAACGTGGCCATCTTCGAGATCGCCGTATGCGAACTTGACGAGTGAAGGTGTGTATCTTCCGTGTTCAAGTTTATTTGCATTTTTGCACGGTTTTCACCTCTGTTCAAACTAACACGCCGAAACCGNGTGTATCTTCCGTGTTCAAGTTTATTTGCATTTTTGCACGGTTTTCACCTCTGTTCAAACTAACACGCCGAAACCAAGTATGACGACACAAATCTCAGAGTAACGGAACGAAATTCCGCAGGTTCTCGTTCATTGTATTCGTGCGAGGAATGGAAGACGACCTGGGTATTCGATCCGGCCATAATGTTGTGTCACACGAAATCACTCGTCCGTCTAGACGTTGTTGCAAAACATGTTTTCGAAACCCTAATGTTTGTAGACCGCGAGAAGAGTCACACCGCGTTGCGCAGTGTGCGCGGTGATGCAATATATTACAGTGTCGCCTTGAAATCGGCCGGATCCTGGTACGAACAGGTATAAAAACAGGCGCGTGTCGTCCAGTGTAGTTTGGTGATGAAACACCACTTGTGTTATTTTAACAAGTAGAAGACAATGAACACAGTTATGTATTACTGCATGTTTCTGAAACTTAGCTAATTTTTACATCCGCTGGGATGTGAACCCGAAAACTTCAAGATACAAATTCAACAACCTACAGCAGTCTGAACGAATTTAAAATCTTCTTAACTTTGGAGAGGAATGTATTTTTAGCCTACTTTCGAAAGAGAGAAAGGCTTATGGGATCACGTTCCTGTCTGTGTGTGTGCGTGCGCGGGTGTGCGTGTCTCCCCTTTCAATTTTTCAACTCGTCAACTGAATTTCACCAAACTCGGTACATATATAGTAATTAATAAGGACACCTGACTTTTGTAATCTTCGACCACGCTGAGCACTTACTTTCGAAATGGCGGCCATTGTAATATTTAGGGTGATATGTCATCTCGGAAATCATTCAACAAATTTAAACCAAATTTTGCATGCAGGCAGAGCATAATGTAAGCATTTAATTTTGACATGAAAATTGTTGTCAGTTGGCCATTTTGTAAGATAGCACAAATTAAAAAATTAAGATTGTACATTATATTTCGAAAACTATCAAAGCAATTTTCACCAAATTTTGTATATACATAATACTATGACAGGTCAGGAAAACGCAGTGGACTAAACTTGATTGGGCACTTGTTTTCAAAATGGTGGCCATACAAATATTTTAGATTAATTTGGTATATATACTATATAATTTAACCAATTTCCATCTTATTTTGTATGCTGAAAGTATTTATTATATGCATCATATATGCCAACACATGGCCACTTTTGTCGGCCATTTTGTAAGATAGCACTACATTAATAAATATCGTTTTTATTTCATATCTTGGTAAACAATGACCCGATTACTACCAAATTTGGCAAACAAGTAGTACTGCAGCAGAATATCTTAAATGATATGTTTCAGGTACGTGAGAAACTAATTTTTGAAATGACGGCTATATGGTTATTTAGGCTTAGATTGTTATATCGTCGAAACAGGGGGTCACGGTGGCTGAGCGGCTAGACTGCTCGTCTCCCACCAAGGCAAACCGGTTTCAATCCCCGGCCAGGTCACTCCGGATTTTCGCAAGTGGGAATCGTGCCGAACGATGCCGCTGGTTGGTAGGTTTGCTTTGGGTTCTCCCGTTTCCCCCACCTCTTCATTCAGGCGCTGCTCCATTCTCACCTCGCTTCACCCTCATCGGCTCTCAAGACTCGCTGTTAAAAGCCCCCAAATCTCTTCACTCGCTCACTCACTCGTCGAAACCATGTAATTAATTCCAACTTAACTTCGTATGCTGGCAGTAGATATCAAAACTATCAACTGTGTCTACACGAAGCATCTTTTGTCCGACATTTTCTCAGATACTGCTTCATGAAGAAATACATTTTTATGTAATCTCGGGAAACAATTGGCCAATTGCTATATAAAAAAAGCAGTACTGTGGAAGATGATGTAAAAAGGTATGTTTTTACACATGAGGCACATTTTCAAAATGGCGGACTTATGGTTATTTTAGCTTAGTATGATATGTCGTAGAGACCATGTAATCTACTCGAACTTATCTTTGTAGGCTGGCAGTAGACATTATGAGTATCAACTGTATCTACACGAAACATATTTTGTCCACAATTTTGTAAGGTAGCACCATGCATATAAATAAAGTTTTTATGTCTTATCTTGGGAAACAATTAACCGATTCCTACCAAATTTGGCGATCAAGTAGTACTGTGGCAGATTATGTAAAATAGTTTGTCAAACACTTATTTTCGAAATGGCGGCCACGTAGGCATTTTAGCTTCGTATACTTTATTGTCGAAACCATGTAACATATTCCAACTTAATTTTGCATGCTGGCAGTATATATTACAAATATCAAATGTGTCTACACAGAGCATCTTTTACCGTCATTTTGTAAGATATGTCATATGAAAAAATTTAGTTTCTATGTAATTTCTCGGGAAACAATTGACAGATTCCTGCCGAATTTGGCACACAATTTGCCCTGTATCAGGTGGTGTAAACTATATTCTAAGTAGGTTAGGCACTACTTTTCAAAATCGTGGCTATATAAATATTTTAGCTCAGCATCTTTTAAAAACGAAACAAGCTCAACTTAACTGTGTATGCTAACAGCATCAATTAAAACCATCAAATTTGTCTATACAGAACCTCATTTCTCTGCCATTTGAAAGTTAGCCCCACAATAAATAATAAGATTTTATGTCATATATCGGGAAACAATCGATCCTTTCTTACCTAATTTGGCGAGTAGTTGTGTTATGGTAGGCCATATCTATTTTTAAGTGTGACATTTATTTTAAGAATGGTGGTTATTAAATAATTTTAGCTTAGTGTGCTAATTATAAGAAATTATGTAATATATTTTAGCTTTACTTTGTAAACTGACAGTACATAATCATAGTATGTGCTAATACATAACTTTTGTCCATTTATGAAGATCGTCACATGAGAAATATGGAGGATTTATGCCATATCTCACAGACCAATCAATCGATTTTCACAAAATNTATCTCACAGACCAATCAATCGATTTTCACAAAATTCTTCACACAAGTAGCGCCATGGTAGGCCATGTAAACTTACGTGTTTTAAGTGGCTCAGTCACTTATTTTCAAAGTGACGGCCCTGTAAATATTTTAGGTTTGTAAACCCTATCATTCGAAATGATAGACTGATTACATTCGAAGTTGATGCTCGAATTTGACCTCTGTAATGCAGTTGATTGCACACTAGCTTGTGGTATGAGGTTTTCTGGGTTCAAATCCTGGGTAAGGCACACATATATCTGTAATTGTCTCATTAATGTTGTATATGTTGTAACGTCGCAGTCGTCAGAATTGACGACTGGAAATCATAGCTCGGTTTTGCTCAATCGGTAGAGACATGAAACTTAAAAGGCGCCATATAAAAATGAAATAAATTTAAGTCTCGGTTTAGTTACAGTAATGAATTTTAATATTCCAAAGAAACAGCTCACACACAAGCTTCAGATATGCAGAGCCCCGAACAGTCAGTTTCACCAGANGTGTATCTTCCGTGTTCAAGTTTATTTGCATTTTTGCACGGTTTTCACCTCTGTTCAAACTAACACGCCGAAACCGAGTATGACGACACAAATCTCAGGGTAACGGAACGAAATTCCGCAGGTTTTCGTTTATTGTATTCGTGCAAGGAACGGAAGACGACCTGGGTATTCGATCCGGCCATAATGATGTGTCACACGAAATCACTCGTCCGTCTAGAAGTTGTTGCAAAACATGTTTTTGAACCCCTAATGTTTGTAGACCGCGAGAAGAGTCACACCGCGTTGCGCAGTGTGCGCGGTGATGCAATATATTACAGTGTCGCCTTGAAATCGGCCGGATCCTGGTACGAACAGGTAGAAAAACAGACGCGTGTCGTTCAGTGTCGTTTAGTGACGAAACACCACTTGTGTTATTTTAACAAGTAGAAGACAATGAACACAGTTATGTATTACTGCATGTTCTTGAAACTTAGCTAATTTTTACATCCGCTGGGATGTGAACCCGAAAACCTCAAGATACAAATTCAACAACTTACAGCAGTCTGAACGAATTTAAAATCTTGTTAACTTTGGAGAGGGATGTATTTTTAGCCTACTTCCGAAAGAGAGAAAGGCTTATGAGATCACGTTCCTGTATGTATGTGTACCTGTGTGAACGTGCGTGTGTGTGCCACTTTTCAATTTTTCAACTCGTCAACCGAATTTCACCAAACTCGGTACATATATAGTACTTAATAAGGACACCTGACTTTTGTAATCTTCGACCACGCTCAGCACTTACTTTCGAAATGGCAGCCATTGTAATATTTAGGGTGATATGTCATATCTCGGAAATCATTCAACCAATTTAAACCAAATTTTGTATGCTAGCAGAGCATAATGTAAGCATTTAATTTTGACATGAAAATTGTTGTCAGTTGGCCATTTTGTAAGATAGCACAAATGAATAAATTAAGATTGTACATTATATTTCGAAAACTATCAAAGCAATTTTCACCCAATTTTGCATATACGTAATACTATGACAGGTCAGGAAAACGTAGTGGATTAAACTTGATTAGGCACTTGTTTTCAAAATGGTGGCCATACAAATATTTTACATTAATTTGGTATATCTACAATATAATCTAACCTATTTCCATCTAATTTTGTATGCTGAAAGTATTTATTATATGCATCATATATGCCAACACATAGCCACTTTTGTCGGCCATTTTGTAAGATAGCACTACATGAATAAATTAGTTTTTATTTCATATCTCGGTAAACAATGACCCGATTACTACCAATTTTGGCAAACAAGTAGTACTGCAGCAGAAGACCTTAAATTATATGTTTCAGGTATGTCAGAAACTAACTTTTGAAATTACCGCTATATGGTAATTTAGGCTTAGATTGTTATATCGTCGAAACATGCGGGGCCACGGTGGCTGAGCGGTAAAACTGCTCGCCTCCCACCAAGGCAAACCGGTTTCAATCCCTGGCCAGGTCACTCCGGATTTTCGCAAGTGGGAATCGTGCCGAACGATGCCGCTGGTCGGTAGGTTTGCTTTGGATTCTCCCGTTTCCCCCGCCCCTTCATTCAGGCGCTGCTTCATTCTCACCTCGCTTCACCCTCATCGGCTCTCAAGACTCGCTGTTAAAAGCCTCCAAATCTCTTCACTCGCTCATTCACTCGTCGAAACCATGTAATCAATTCCAACTTAACTTCGTATGCTGGCAGTAGATATCAAAACTATCAACTGTGTCTACACAAAGCATATTTTGCCCGACATTTTGTAAAATAGCACCATGCATATAAATAAAGTTTTTATGTCTTATCTTGGGAAACAATTGACCGATTTCTACCAAATTCGGCGAACAAGTAGTACTGCGGCATATGATGTAAAATAGTATGTCAAACACTTATTTTGAAAATGGCGGCCACATAGGCATTTTAGCTTCGTATACTTTATTGTCGAAACCGTGTAATATATTCCAACTTAATTTTGCATGCTGGCAGTATATATTACAAATATCAAATGTGTCTACACAGAGCATCTTTTTACCATCATTTTGTAAGATATGTCATATGAAAAAATTTAGTTTCTATGTAATTTCTCGGGAAACAATTGACAGATTCCTGCCGAATTTAGCACACAATTTGCCCTGTATCAGGTGGTGTAAACTATATTTTAAGTAGGTTAGGCACTACTTTTCAAAATTGTGGCTATATAAATATTTTAGCTCAGTATCTTTTAAAAACGAAACAAGCTCATCTTAACTGTGTATGCTAGCAGAATCAATTACAACCATCAAATTTGTCTATACAGAGCCTCATTTCTCTGCCATTTTGA
Organism: Clitarchus hookeri; assembly: GCA_002778355.1. Classification (NCBI taxonomy): domain Eukaryota; kingdom Metazoa; phylum Arthropoda; class Insecta; order Phasmatodea; family Phasmatidae; genus Clitarchus; species Clitarchus hookeri. The sequence continues at coordinate 60,954 of NQII01005311.1, forward strand.
AAGTTAGCCCCACAATAAATAATAAGATTTTATGTCATATATCGGGAAACAATCGATCCGTTGTTACCAAATTTGGCTAGTAGTTGTATTATACTAGGCCATATGTATTTTTAAGTGGAACATTTATGTTAAGCATGGTGGTTATTAAATAATTTTAGCTTAGTGTGCTAATTCTAAGAAATTATGTAATATATTTTAGCTTTACTTTGTATACTGACAGAAAGTAATCATAGTATGTGCTAATACATAACTTTTGTCCATTTATGAAGATCGTCACATGAGAAATATGGAGGATTTATGCCACATCTCACAGACCAATCAACCGATTTTCACCAAAAATTCTTCACACAAGTAGCGCTATGGTAGGCCATGTAAACTTACGTGTTTTAAGTGGCTTAGTCACTTATTTTCAAAGTGATGGCCTTGTAAATATTTTAGGTTTGTAAACACTATCATTCGAAATGATAGACTGATTACATTCGAAGTTGATGCTCGAATTCGACCTCTGTAATGCAGTTGATTGCACACTAGCTTGTGGTATAAGGTTTCCTGGGTTCAAATCCTGGGTAAGGCACACATATATCTGTAATTGTCTCATTAATGTTGTATATGTTGTAAAGTCGCAGTCGTCAGAATTGACGACTGGAAATCATAGCTCGGTTTTGCTCAATCGGTAGAGGCATGAAACTTAAAAGGCGCCATATAAAAATGAAATAAATTCAAGTCTCGGTTTAGTTACAGTAATTAATTTTAATATTCCAAAGAAACAGCTCACACACAAGCTTCAGATATGCAGAGCCCCGAACAGTCAGTTTCACCAGACAGATAAGTACAGAGCAGCGTCACAGTAGTTTATGTATTAATCACGTAATTCGAAACTTGCATCGCAAGAGGAACTTACACAGGCAGGAGGGACGTCAGTTCCCTCCTGGCACCCTAGCGACCTCCCACGCCGGCGGATAAATAATTTAGCAGGATAAAGTTTGCCAGTGTGGGGGATATTTGCCACCTCGATGCGTCCTCTTCGGGAGCTGGTTGTATACTGTTTTCCCGGATTTTTTTTTACTAACTACTCTAAAACTAAGTGTTATATGAGCCCGCGGTAGGGACGGGAGTTAAGTGCGTCTCAGGGCTAAGTCCCATACGCCTAGAAGTAAGGGAGTATCATGCAAGGAGACATGCATCACGGCAAAGAGGGATTGGGCTGCCATGGCCAGATTGTGGCCATGACAACCTCCCTAAGTGTACTTATAGCTAAACTATAGTTAGAAGAGAAAGGGAAAAACCGGCATAGTCACCGTAAAAACCCTTTCGACAGGAAATAATTAAAAATTGTTTCATTCATTATCATGTTTAACAGAAAATGCTACAGGAGACAGAGGATATGAATCATGCTCTTTATTATGATAGGATAAAGTGCTAGTAGAGAGGGGGCGGGAGACTGTTTTCCCGGCGGTAGGCACTCGGGGTTAAATTGGCTCCGTGCCTACCCCCACTCCTCTCCCCTGAGTTCCAAAAACATGACCAAATAAGGGCATGGCGTGGGCCGGAACCCCTTCGAAAGCCTACGCAATCCCCGTCGCAANGTTCCAAAAACATGACCAAATAAGGGCATGGCGTGGGCCGGAACCCCTTCGAAAGCCTACGCAATCCCCGTCGCAACCACTCCCCATGCCATGCCGAACTGCATCGTAGTGAAAATATAATCAAACTTCCAGAACCTTCTAAAAGGAAAAAAATGTCTACTGAGGTTGGAAAGCTTCTATCTACAAATGCTGACGCGAACAAAAACTAAGATTTCTGAAAAGGCAAACGTGTGAGCGATAAACAAACTACCACGGCAATAACTACGAATCCTGATAAATATTACAAATCCTCGCAAAAAGAAAGAAAATGAACCAAGTACCGGGATAATTATTATAACTGCGTCATTACAATGCTTCTGGTTTCATCTCTAATGATATTGCTTTCAACGAGAAAAGTCTTACTTACCAACTCAGCTTTTAGGAAATTATTTAAAATTAAATGCTCCTGTGTTGAATAAAGTATTCTCATTAGTTATATCAGTAACTTCTTGATACTTCTAAATGTGTATTCATTGTTTTATTTCATATGCCATGGTTGTTTAAAATATCCACGGTTTTTTGCAGTGACGGCAAGTATAACATTTAATTACAAATGTGATATGGTGGTATAGATTTTCTAGTAGTCTGGTGAAAATGAATAACATGAAAATTGGTGAGTCGACAGCGATTTGTAGGAGAATACTGTAAATAATGTTTTAGAAAAATTAAGAATAAAACCAAAATACTCAAAAACGTTTGTCAGATATTGCATTTAAATATGCATATCTACATGTCCATATATGTGTACACGACGATCGGTTTTCTTGAAAGTGTTCTCTACTAGTGAGTAGTATATAACAGGGGTGATATAGACCATTTTATATTATAAAAGNCGGTTTTCTTGAAAGTGTTCTCTACTAGTGAGTAGTATATAACAGGGGTGATATAGACCATTTTATATTATAAAAGTTTAAATTTAAATTAAATTTTTTTTGTTATAATAAATTAAACTATTTTATTTAGGTTGTAAATATTAAAATAATTTTTAAGGCTATATATTTTTAAAATTTCCATCAGAAAAAACTAATATTTTCAAAATTAAATTTTAATCAATTATATTTTTACCATTATATNCGGTTTTCTTGAAAGTGTTCTCTACTAGTGAGTAGTATATAACAGGGGTGATATAGACCATTTTATATTATAAAAAATTAAATTTAAATTAAATTTTTTTTGTTATAATAAATTAAACTATTTTATTTAGGTTGTAAATAAAATATAAATACAATTTTTACATTTAATCTGAATTTAACTTAATTTTTAATTAGAATTTTGGCTGAAAATTAAATATCAATTTAATTTTTACATGTATGCTGTATTCTAATTTAAATAAAAATTATATTGTTTTGTATTAAAATTGTAAATACTATTTTGATAATAAGGCTGTATTTAAATTTTAGGGGTACCAAAGATTTTTCAAAATTTAAGTTGTAAATCAAAATTTAAATACAAATTTTGAATGCAGGTTGTTTTTAGATTTTTATTTTTGTATTGCTGAATTAAAGTTGTAAAAATAATGTTTGTAATACCACCAATTTTTTCAAATTTAATCTCTTTAATTTAAATTTTTAAATTATAATTCTTAATTTGTTAACACCATTTTTTAAATTTAATTTTTTTAAATTAAAATATTAAAAACATAAAATGGTCTAGTTGACACCTTTTATAATGTACTGAAAATATTTCAAACAAGAATTAAAATAATTTTTAAGGCTATACATTTTTAAAATTTCCATCAGAAAAAACTAATATTTTCAAAATTAAATTTTAATCAATTATATTTTTACCATTATATTCCATATACCTGTAATGCGACTATGAAAACAAATTCTTCAGAATTAGTAAAAATCATTTTCAACTTACTATCTTATTCAACAACAATTTGAAAACAATCAATAGTACATATAAAATCATTATTTGTAATAAAATAATATCCTGGTTTAAATTCACACAGTAAAAAAAATATCTTATTGATATTTTTATGTTTAGAATCTGTGTCTTTCATTTAATATGAAACATATCTAGAAAATTGTTTTATTCGAATTAATAATTTATGAATGTATCTAAGCATATATAAAACTAATGATTCATTATCTTTTCCCATTTATTATGGTATAAAATTATACATATTTAGTTATTCTTTCTTTCTATTGATCATATGTAAATTTTTTTCCCTTTAATAATACAACATTACAAATTGTATGTTCTAAAACATTTTTATTAAAATCAACACTTATTATTTTTATTTTATCTTAACCATTGTTTTTCTTTAAGTAAAATAAATTATCATAATGATCTTCTAGCTAAATAAGAATAATAAATATGTTCACCATCAAAATTTAAAACTGATTTATAATAAAGTTTATTGTTTATATAATTTGTAATAGTTTTAGTTCCAGAATTCGAAAATTCTGGAACAACGTAATATATACAGTCAGTATTCACCACAGTCTATAACCGGCTAGAAAGGAGAAGTGCTTAGCAACCCTCAGCTGCAAATTTTATTCAAACAAAAATTTTTTGGACCAAAAAGTCAAAATCCAGTTTCGCGGCAAACTGCCATTTTTCGCACCAAACAAAGCAGACATCCTTTACGCCGCCATTGCTGGGCAGGAAGCGACCACCCCTACCCACATTCCTGAGAAGGGGGGTAGGCATGATGAACCACCCTAATGGCAGCGAGTAGCAGCCACCATAATGGGACACTCCCCCCTCCCCGAGTGGGAGTGTAGACAGTCGGGCCAGCATCGGCGTTGTACATAACACGTCACCATTACAATCGCACCGAGCCACATGGCTGAAACGAGGCTGGGTGCATACAAATTAAATTGGTGCACTAGCAACGCAAAATTACGAACTTCATGCCTGCAGTGCGTGCGTCCATTAACAGAACTGAATCCATTCCGGGATTCTAAATGTCCATGCCGGGAAATAACAAACACTAGACGACTCGCGGAAAACATTAAAAGGAATAATAGGGAACGAATAGAGAATGCCTGGAACAGTACCTCTGATGGCAAATGAGTGCCATTGTGAACTGAGTGCAACAGACCGAGAACTGTCCGAGGCAACGTCGGCCTCGTGAACAGACGCACGTGCCAGTGTACATTCGTTCAGCAACCAGAGCAATTTTTGGCAAATTCTCAGAAATCAGAACCATTTTTGGAAAATTCAATATTAACTAATTTTCGCAGCCGACTTTGCGAGAAACAAATCTTATGTGTAGGACTTGGGGATGGGACAATACCGTGTGTAATTTTTCATAGAAATTACCATGCCGAGTGCCTCACAGGAAAAGATCGAGCAACCACAGATAACCACGGCCGAATTCTGTGCGACAAATGTAAACGAACACTGCCACCAAATAAATGGGACCTGGTAAACAACATCTCGGGACGTTTCCGTTGCGAACAGTGCGCGAACGTACTGCGAGTGACAGTGCCATGCCCCCTTACTGACGGGAGTGAAAATAACAGCCATCAATACAGCCTGTTAGCGCATTCAACGGGCATGGATGGAGCAGCAGCACCATGGGGAAACCCATTGGTTCCACACACCACCCCTGGCTTCTTGTTGCCTCTGCCACAGTAGGTGGCCAGGACATCAACACCAGCAATTGCAGAACCAACAACAGGGACAGACACGACAACAGCCCGATTCCAGTCGCTGCATACCTTCGCGGAAAACACCAACAAGGTCCTGCAGGTGTTCCTGAGCGANCGACAACAGCCCGATTCCAGTCGCTGCATACCTTCGCGGAAAACACCAACAAGGTCCTGCAGGTGTTCCTGAGCGACTGCACAGGGCGATTGACCAGGTACGGTGTTTGTGAACCACAATGGCATAGCTGCATAGGAGGCTAATTGTCAGGCGAGGCACACACATGGTAGTGGTTCATTGACCACTATGGTATGTAATAGACCACATTCCTAAGTGCTTTACTCAGCCACTTGAACACAACTTTCGCATCATTACAGGCTCAAAGCCATGCTGTTTTAGAGGCACAGGGTCATTTTGAAATACTAACAACATTTGCCACCTGTAAGGCCAATATCATCAGACATTTTCACCCACATATGCGAGACACAGACATTTTGGTAGTAATAGCATCAACAGTAAAAACCTAATTCAAATTGCCCCTGGCAATACTTATATACGGCAGTGTGGATCAATTCATGAGGTCCACAGCCTTGCTAGACCAGGCCAATAATGAAAATAAAGTGCACCGCAGGGAATGGGATGGGCCATACCAACCACGCCCCCGTGACCACAATGCAGGGTACGGGATCGTACAGCCATCAGCTGGAAACAGCAAGAAAGGGGTGAGCCGAACCACTTACAAGGACACATGGAATAGCCGACTTGCTACACCTGTAACAGCAGGCCCAAATGCGGCAGCTGAAGCCACGCAGACAGGAGCAATTAGAAGAGAACATCCCCCTTTTCAATGCAGGTACTGTCCAGACCAACAATACCGCTGGCATAGCGAATGCCCTAACCGCAAAAAGCTATAGGGGGAGGTAAACAATGGCAGGAAACCACTGGCAGGAAACTAGCTGGCAGGGTAGGCGAGCCGGATGCTCCCTTCCTCCAGCCAAAACAAGAGCATGCAACACCGACACGTCAACAAATCAATCCCACATTAATACCCACTCCACAACAAATTGTGTTACAACAAATAACCAAGGGCACACACAGAATGATAAGGATACCAATCACCCTGAATAACATCCAGTGTTTAGTGCTAGTGGACACATAATAAGTATGATACACAGCCAGAGCCATGCTCTTATTTGTTAACGGCNCTATAGGGGGAGGTAAACAATGGCAGGAAACCACCGGCAGGAAACTAGCTGGCAGGGTAGGCGAGCCGGATGCTCCCTTCCTCCAGCCAAAACAAGAGCATGCAACACAGACACGTCAACAAATCAATCCCACATTAACACCCACTCCACAACAAATTGTGTTACAAAAAATAACCAAGGGCACACACAGAATGATAAGGATACCAATCACCCTGAATAACATCCAGTGTTTAGTGCTAGTGGACACATAATAAGTATGATACACAGCCAGAGCCATGCTCTTATTTGTTAACGGCGCGCTCTTAGCCGTTAGGCAATTCCGCACCCCGGCCTCCCAGTAGGCGGGGAAGAGGGATCACGCCCTCTCAAAGCAGACATGACCAGCGCTTACCGAAATTGACCAAATCCATAGCTCCAACCTGTTCATCAGGTCGCAACGAGCGTAGCCCCGATCTGATTTACCAGATCGCAACGAGCGTGTCCTACCACAAGGCCTGAGATCCTAGCACTCAGTTTACCAAGCGTGTGGTCTGGCCGGAAGTGCTAGAGGACACAGCGGCATCACATAATTTCGCGAGAGCAGATTTCGTAAACGAGGAAGCGATAAGGCCTGCAAAACAAATTTTGGCCAAAAAGAATGACGCAAGTTTACGAATTTTAACCGCGGTCACCAATTGCATCCCAGGCATCCAGTTGAATGAACTGGACCACGAAGTGCCAGAAGCATGTGGGGAGATTGCACAGAAAATCCTTAAGGAAAGATGGGACNGTTGAATGAACTGGACCACGAAGTGCCAGAAGCATGTGGGGAGATTGCACAGAAAATCCTTAAGGAAAGATGGGACGTGTTTACAGATGCAGATCCCCTAAAGCGAACAACTATTGCCGAACATGCAATCACAATGGAACAACACCACCTGCTTTTCGCAGGACCACACAGCTACCAACCCGAGTGTGCCATTATCAAAGAGCAGATTAAGGAGATGTNCACCACCTGCTTTTCGCAGGACCACACAGCTACCAACCCGAGTGTGCCATTATCAAAGAGCAGATTAAGGAGATGTTAGCCGAAGGCGTCATCGAGTCCACACACAGCAAATACAATAGCGCAATCACGTTAGCGCCGAAGAAAGACGGAATGTGGTGCTTCTGTGTGGACTTTCGCCCCCTTAATTTGATTACACAAAGCGCGCCACCACCATACATCAGTGTAAAGAATGCATTACACATGCTAGGAAAGGCGAAGGTCATGACATCACTGGACTTGCTCAGCGGTTACTGGCAGGTCCCAATTAAGCCAGAAGACCACCACAAGACAGCATTCACCACCCATGATGGGTGATGCTTCCAGTTCTGTGCCATGCCCTTCGGGCTAAAATTCTNCACCACAAGACAGCATTCACCACCCATGATGGGTGATGCTTCCAGTTCTGTGCCATGCCCTTCGGGCTAAAATTCTAACCCGCCACCTTCCAGGCAATGATGGTAAAAGTGCTCGATGAGTATGTAGGGGATTTTACCCTCGCATACCTCGACAATGTGATCATTTGGTCGGAGAACTAGGAAGACCATGTAAAACATCTGTCCACAGTACTAGAACACCTAGCGATAAATAAGTTAATGTGTGCAAACAGGTAGTGTCACATAGGGAAACCATGCAATCAGTTCCTTGGTCACCTAGTGGACGAACACANTTAATGTGTGCAAACAGGTAGTGTCACATAGGGAAACCATGCAATCAGTTCCTTGGTCACCTAGTGGACGAACACAGCAGTAGGCCAACACCAGAACAGCTGTCACTCATAGACCAACATGAGGCACCCAGGACATGCAAACAGCTAAGGACTTTCTTTGGGCTGGTAAACTGGCTGAGGGAAAACATTATAACTTCGCAACAATAACAGCGCCCCTAAGAGTCATGCTGTCCCCGAACCATAAGTTGCAGTGGGACAGTGAAAACGAAAGCTGTTTCCAAGAACTGAAGAGCAGATTCCGGATGTGTACAACACTCGCACGTCACGACCCCAGTATGCAACTATACCTACAAACGGACACCAGTGGGAAGGGTTTAGGCGCCGTACTATTACAGTTAGGTGACGATAACTAGCACCAAACATCGAATATAGCATCGCCAAGTTTGGTCCGACTGAAGGTCGATACAATGTGAATGAGAGAAAATGTTTGGCAGTGGTTTGGGCGGCGAAGCATTACAGCATATATCTTGAGTACCAGCATTTTGCACTATGAACCGACAACAGGTGCCTGCTTTGGCTTCACACCACGAGGGAAGCCAGGAGAAAACTCGCCCAGTGGGCATTATTGTTACAATCGTACGACTTCATTGTGCAACATGTCCCAGGAGCAGAGAATCAACTGGCCGATTAACTGTCCNATTATTGTTACAATCGTACGACTTCATTGTGCAACATGTCCCAGGAGCAGAGAATCAACTGGCCGATTAACTGTCTAGGGCACCAGGTACCGAGGTAGCAGTCGACAGGGACGAATGGGATGACTTGCTACACCCTACTACCAACATTGCAACATCAACAGGCAATAGGCAGGTAACCTGCAATGCCATAGAGACTTCACCGAAAATGGAACCCAGGCTCCATGAACTCAAGACCTTGGTCATCTACACACAACAACAATGCGCACAAACACGGGCCAAGAAGGCGGAATTTATACAAGGAGATGGTGAGTGGTGGCGGATCCGGGACACACACATCGAGAACCGTTGGCAACATCCCGATGCGACCTGGTGCCTCTATGTACCAACAGGAGCATGTGACCACATGTGATAAGGCACACCCACAGTAGCCATTTTGCTGGCCATCCTGCGACAACCCAGATTGCCAGGAATATCCACCCGCATTTCCGCTGGCCAGGAGCAATCAGGGACGTACACAGGTATGTGAAGGAGTGCGTTCACTGCAACCACTTCTAGAGCAGGAGGGCAGATGGGGTGAACCAACAGCAACTCAGGGTGCCGAAGGAACCATTCGAGATGGTGTCCTTAGATCTGATGGTCCCCTACCCCTGCACTTCTACGAGGAAGAGGTTCATCCTGGTCGTGAACGATGGGTTTTCCAGATGAACCGAAGCCCACCCAGTCTCCAGTGCACGGGCATGCACCATTGCACTGTCACTGGAAACTGAGTTCTACACCCCTGGGGGTACCCAAAAACACTGCTCACAGACAATGGTACCCAGTCCACTGGAATGTACTGGCGTGAGCTGTGCACTCGGTGAGGGGTAACTCACCATACAATCCCAATATACCACCCAAGGTCATACCCCACCGATAGAAGAAATCACGACCTCAAGACCCACTTATCCCTGAAAGTGGGGAAGAACCACATCAACTGGGTCGAACATTTACCTGCCGCCCTATTCACAATAAGATGACGGGTGAACCTCACAACATGGCAGACTCCAACATCGATTCTGCAGGGTCGCAAGCTAATGCTACCCGGAGAATTTGCCGAATGTCAGACAGAGGGCGGGGGCTAACCAGAAGACGGGACAGCCAGAAGACAGCGCAGGGAGGCAGAGTTATCAGCAGCTCACGGAAACCAAGACCGCTACATTGAGAAATTGATCCCTGTCACCACACGAGCAATACGGTGGTTAGCACCTGGCAAACTGGTCTATGTCAAGGAGCATAAAATATCCAGTGGTGCAAAGAACTTCTGAGCTGGGTTCGCCCAGAAATGTAATGCACCACATTCAGTGATGAAGCAACTAGAGTACACCAAATATCTCATCAGGCTGAGCAGCAGGAGGAGGGCCGACATCCACCGCGACGACCTCCGATTGGCAGTGGGGACACAAAGCGTCACGACGCCTGACCAGCAGGACGTCGAGCAACAGGAAACCAACACACCGCTCGCCGTCAGAGGTGAATTCAGGATAAGAAGCCCCGGCAGCAACGGAAGAATTCTCCGGCGCCTCTTCTCCACCACTATGACCAGCATCTCGATGCCCACAATGGACGTGGAGGAGGAAGAAGTATCCATGGGAGGAACACCGCCGCCAAGCACAACCATAAACACTGCATTCATAACTGCAGACCCAGAACAGTCACTCCGCAGCATTGCGCACACTGCGTAACTGCTCTGGTAACCAGGGATGCCACCGATGGCATGTCGCCAGAGACACCTGTGGGACAGAGCTCCCCACAGTACAACTCCCTCGATTTCTCTACCGTGGCTCCCTCAACAGGACCACCAGCAGGGACCTCACACCGGAGTATGTCAGCCAAAGCAACGGGGGAGCATAACAGGGTTTCACAGCCCTTCACTGGGGCCCTCTCCTTCCCTCTCGCCAACACCCACATAACGCCGACTTCCACAATGCTGTAGTTAGAGGAGGGGTCCACCACCCCTCTCCGCCGCTCCAAGCAGCCGCGCTGCCTGATCCGCCCAGCATGCATCACATGTGGTAGGAACACCTCCGCACATGCATGACATGGCATGTCAGCCTTGCCGGGGTCAGCACCCTGACCCACCAGCAGCAACCAGTCAGCTCCAGAGATGCGAGCCTTATGCATTGAAGCCACGCTGCAAGCTGAAGCCACCTACCACGTGTTGCACCTAACAGCGTGGGGGACTGCACAGTCAAGTGGTCACCAGAGGAGGGGCCGTTTGACATAAACCACACATCCACAAGCTTCTTGGGACCACTCTTACTGTCGCAGTCACATCAACTGCACCAGCTACACTGGACATCACCAACCACATCAGGCCAAGAGTGCGTAGTGCAGGTCAATAAGAACAGAATTTGCACCTTCTTGCCAACAAGGATTATGTAACTCAAGAGATCGCTCCACTCATTTATTACAAGAGGTAACTATTTTAATAAATAAATAGGCGATCCAAAACTGTGTTTAATCGACACACACACAATTATTCNTACCAACCACATCAGGCCAAGAGTGCGTAGTGCAGGTCAATAAGAACAGAATTTGCACCTTCTTGCCAACAAGGATTATGTAACTCAAGAGATCGCTCCACTCATATATTACAAGAGGTAACTATTTTAATAAATAAATAGGCGATCCAAAACTGTGTTTAATCGACACACACACAATTATTCATTGCACCGTAGCAGCTTGCACCGTGACATACGACATGACGCACTATCAAGTGGCATCGAACTGGCTTGTAGGCCGAAGCTGAAGTGATAAGTGCCCCAAAGTGTCACCAGTAGTGTGCAGCATTTTTCCAAACACATTAAACACAGTCACTTCATTCCCACTTACAGCCAGAGGTGTGTTTTTATTGTATTAAGAGCAATCGAGCATGGCAAATAACACCCTTTTGACCAGGTGGACTCGTCCATTCATTCAGGAGTCCGCCACTTGGCAACACTGTAGCCAGTCAAATGCAAATGCAATACAGAAAGTGAAATACAAAAACTTTCACAAGTAAGTGTAATAATGCATTTAATGTTTATTTATAAAAGAGCAATTATATTTTTAAAAAAGGAGATTGCCTATAAAGCCTCCATCCTTGTAACATGTCAATTAGTGCAGTGAAATTCCCTGTCAACTTCACAATTTCAACCTTAACAGACATTTGATAATCAACGAGGGTGTCACCAATGTGTTGAATTTAATTTATAAACTTTTTCACCATTGCAATTATATTACAGAGTGTTCATGTCATGTTCTTCCATTCGGCGTTTGACATCGTTTCTCGTCACTAGTGAAGGAAACAGATGACACACTGTCAGTTCGTCTCAGCACTCGGACCAGAACGGCGGTGTTGGTCACCCACTCTGCAAGCCCCCTTGGTATATCATTTAGGATGTTATCACTTCACTGCAATAGTAATTTAATTAACCAGAACATTAGTTTTCTTTCTTTGCTGTACTGAGGGGAGAACCACCCTCACTCTCACCACAGAGCTTAAAGCTACTGCGTGTCTGCATTAAATCACGCTTATTTTCACGCTAAGGTCACCAGCAGGCCGTAAGTGCTGGGTCCGTTTTATTTCATTATTTACATGTAATCAAGCACAGTGAGTAAGACGCTTTTCAAAGTTCAGTGTATGTTGATTCATTGTAGCACCACCCACAATTTTTTAGCATGTTTCAGGCTTACTAGATGGCCTACAGTCTCGTCATAAGATGTAAATAGTGTAACAGTAAGTACGTGATGTCTTCTGCAAACTGACGGAGGCATCCAGGGCCCCCTGGGCCATCGACCGATATACCCAAATCACTAACTCTCCACTGGGTTATAGCCCTGGGCAATTCTACACTCAACCAGCCCTGGGTAACCTCGATCACGTCAAATAAAATACTGTTTACAGTAATCCATGTGCTATCTATCTCATAATACTGTTGCTAGGCCGCGCTGCATCACATTGCGAGGGAAGAANGTCATAAGATGTAAATAGTGTAACAGTAAGTACGTGATGTCTTCTGCAAACTGACGGAGGCATCCAGGGCCCCCTCGGCCATCGACCGATATACCCAAATCACTAACTCTCCACTGGGTTATAGCCCTGGGCAATTCTACACTCAACCAGCCCTGGGTAACCTCGATCACGTCAAATAAAATACCGTTTACAGTAATCCATGTGCTATCTATCTCATAATACTGTTGCTAGGCCGCGCTGCATCACATTGCGAGGGAAGAANGTTTACAGTAATCCATGTGCTATCTATCTCATAATACTGTTGCTAGGCCGCGCTGCATCACATTGCGAGGGAAGAAGACATGCTCCATGACCGGAAAAGTGGTAGTAGCTAGTCGTGTTGCTTCTTACATATTATATATTACCTCATGTGTATGCTAATGTATCACATACAAGGGTATTTTGACACACTGACCTATCTGGTATATGATAGGTGGAACCCATGAGTGTAATTTGTAACACCACCACCTCCTCCATACTACCCCTCGGCATGCTTGCCCCCCTCATNGTGTAATTTGTAACACCACCACCTCCTCCATACTACCCTTCGGCATGCTTGCCCCCCTCATTGCTGGCCAAAATACACAATGATGGTCGGGACATTTGTTGTGAAACTCAGGGGCAATAAACACTCAGCACCCAACACTGGGGCTACAATCATCCAGTGTTGACTACTGGATGATGTTATATCACGCCAAAGAAACCAGACACTGTGTTCGACCCAATGAAAATTTGGGATACATTTAGAGCATATACGGAGCGGCTATAGTCTGTGCCACGCTCCAGCACCCCTTCTAGGAAGCATTGCCACCCTTATGATACAAACATTGACCACACATGCTATGTACAATAAAAGCACTCGCCAAAAATGCCAAACAGGAAAACGTTTGTGGAAAATATGCCAGAATACCATGTTGACAGAGCTGTTGCAGCCTATAATGTGTGGTGCAATTTGTATCAGCTGGGGAAGCCAGGCAAGTGAACCGTACAAAATTCTTCTNTGTTGCAGCCTATAATGTGTGGTGCAATTTGTATCAGCTGGGGAAGCCAGGCAAGTGAACCGTACAAAATTCTTCTACATCATGACATGTGTACAAGATGTGTATCCCATCTACTGTGCCGACCAACAGTTCAACATCACTATGCTAATTGAGTAACCACACCACAAAATGGGCTCCAAAGCTAGTGCATGTGATAGTGCAGTTGTACTTCATTTCGTATACAAAGGAACAACTGTTCCCTGCCGCGATGGAGTCTGTTGCATACATNCACAAAATGGGCTCCAAAGCTAGTGCATGTGATAGTGCAGTTGTACTTCATTTCGTATACAAAGGAACAACTGTTCCCTGCCGCGATGGAGTCTGTTGCATACATGTATGACATTTTGTGCTTTCCAGAAGAAACAACACCTCGGCCTGAGATCCACCCCGAAATGCCAAACACCAAAATGCCACCTCCACAGGCTATCGTGTAATCAGATGTTGGATGCGAGAGGCCTAGCACCACCATAACTGCATTTGACTTGCCAGTACCGACAGATCACACATAGAAAGATAGGGTCTGGTCACTAGTGTCTAACATAGAGAAAACACCTCCACATAAGCCTCCTGAACTGGACACCAAACATGGACAGCCTCCACCACCACACAGGCACAAGTCCCACCAGCGGTACAAACCCAAGCAGAGATGCCAAAGCAACCCTGCCACGACTTCACCTCTGACCTCCCTTACCACACCAATGCAGCTCATGTTCGGTGTTCCCACAGAAGTGTTGGTACATTGGGTAGTTTTGTTAATTGTAAATAATAAACTTAATAACCACGTATTAACAGTTCATTTTTTTTAAATTTTAACACATGGCTTCCAGCATAGGTAGGTACACAACATGATAACTAACGGCCATTGTTCTCCATCTTGTTTANAACATGGACAGCCTCCACCACCACACAGGCACAAGTCCCACCAGCGGTACAAACCCAAGCAGAGATGCCAAAGCATCCCTGCCAAGACTTCACCTCTGACCTCCCTTACCACACCAATGCAGCTCATGTTCGGTGTTCCCACAGAAGTGTTGGTACATTGGGTAGTTTTGTTAATTGTAAATAATAAACTTAATAACCACGTATTAACAGTTCATTTTTTTTTATTTTAACACATGGCTTCCAGCATAGGTAGGTACACAACATGATAACTAACGGCCATTGTTCTCCATCTTGTTNATGGCTTCCAGCATAGGTAGGTACACAACATGATAACTAACGGCCATTGTTCTCCATCTTGTTTACTTCTTTAACTCTAGTGCACTCTGCGGTAAGAAGATAAAAAGAGCAGAACAACAGAGGCGTATTCAATAATTACAACACTCCCCCTGAATACGACATCGTTATTATAACAAACCCTCACAATAGAATTTGGCACAGGCTGTTTAATTTTACATACAACACAGATACATATTATGTTCAGTACAAAAACTCAATAGGTAGGTAAATACTTATCAACAGAATTGTTGAATTCCAATTTCTTCTTTGATAATATGAAATCTCTGAAAACTTAAAGGTTTAGTAAAAATATCAGCTAGTTGTTTTTCAGATGGAATATATTTCAAAGATATTAAGTTTTCTTGAACCTTTTCTCGAACAAAATGATAACGGATATCAATATGCTTAGACCTTTTGGTTTGACCAGCAGCCATTTTTACAGCAGACTGGTTATCTTCAAATAAAACTATTGGCCTAGGAACTTCAATATTTATGTCTTTTAAAACATTTATAATCCACACAAGTTCACTACAAGATTCACTAAGAGCTATATACTCTGCTTCAGCAGTTGACAATGACACAGAATTTTGGCGTCTACTTTGCCAAACAATAGTACATCCATACAATTTAAATAAGTAACCACTGGTAGACTTTCTTGTCTCTTTGTCACCCGCCCAATCAGCATCAGCAAAGCCAATGAGAATATTTGAATCAACATTTTTATTATAAACCAAGCTCATACTCATAGTGCCTTAACGATACCTTAACACTCTTTTCAATGCTGACCATAATTGATTATTAGCCTTTTGTTGATACCTAGATAAAATATTTATGGCTACAACAATATCAGGTCTACTACAAAGTCTTAAATACAGTAACCCACCAATTAGACTTCTACAGAGAGTTTCATACTTGACTTCATAATTGCCTTCATACACAAAATTTATGTCTATTGGAGTACATTGGAGTCTATTGGTTTACAATCTTGCATTTGAAAATGAATAAATAGATTCAAGATGTAATCAGTTTGATTTATAATTATCTGGTTATATGTTTGGGTAATTTTCATGCCCAAAAACTTAGAAATAGGACCTAGATCTTTCATTTTAAAAATGGTTTTAACTTTACATCTAAAATTTTCTATCTCCATATCAGACTGTCCAAAAATAAGAATATCATCAACATATATTAAAATATAACTGTTTCCCTTGGATACAAACACATGTCATTTTGTAATCTTGAAAACCCTTCATCTAGCATGAACTTATTGAATTTTTCAGACCAATACTTAGGGGATTTTTTCAATCCATAAAGAGATTTACATAGTTTCAATACTTTGTTATTACTTTTAGTTTCATAACCCTTAGGAAATTCCATAAAAACTTCCTAATTCATTTCCCCATGAAGGAAAGAGCTTACTACATCCATTTTATGTATTTTATAACCCAATTGATTAGACACAGATAAAAGAATTCTTAAAGATAAAATAATTCTTAAAGTTTAAAGTTTTCCTACATGTGCATACAAATCTTGAAAATCAAAATTTTCTTTTTGTTCAAAACCACGAGCAACTAATCTAGCTTTATAAATACAATTTTCACCATCAATTTTTTTTTTAAAATACCCATTTGCTACTGATTACATTTACATTATTTGGTTTTATAACTTCCTTCCATGTTTCATTTTCTTTTAATGAATTCAGCTCAGTATGATAACTTCTTTCCATTGAAATGCCTCTTTTGAACTCATTGCATTCTCAAATGTTAATGGTTATCCAGCATCACACATAAACAATGCATAATCATCACCATTGTACTTCGGGTTCTGAATTCTTCCTCTATCTCTGAGATATAATGTCTCACCACATCTTAATTTGTCACTCGATTGTCATCAGTTGTCTCTGAACCAGTTTGAATTCCAGTTTCATTGATTGAAACACCAATATAACTATTGGAGATTTCTTCCCCACAACTCACGGTACCATCACATATGACATGATCACCATTTAAAGTTTCAATTTGNCAGCATCACACATAAACAATGCATAATCATCACCATTGTACTTCGGGTTCTGAATTCTTCCTCTATCTCTGAGATTATAATGTCTCACCACATCTTAATTTGTCACTCGATTGTCATCAGTTGTCTCTGAACCAGTTTGAATTCCAGTTTCATTGATTGAAACACCAATATAACTATTGGAGATTTCTTCCTCACAACTCACGGTACCATCACATATGACATGATCACCATTTAAAGTTTCAATTTGACACAAAACTTCTTCAGCTTGATCTTTTAACTCAGGTTTGAAAATGACATCNCTTCTTCAGCTTGATCTTTTAACTCAGGTTTGAAAATGACATATCTTGAAACTTCTATTTTGTCACCGCACCAAACCCAGTATCCTTTCACATATTCACCATATCCGACAAAAATACATTTTTTGCTCTTGCTATCCCATTTTCTTCTCTTTTGTTTTGGAATGTGCACATAAACATCACAGCCAAAAGGGTGAAATTTATGAAGATCAATATTCATATCTTTGTTGAACCAAATTTCTGCAGGAGTTTTGTTATCATCTGTTAATGTTGTATTATTCAATGTGTAAGCCATGTAATGGACAGCTTCAGCCCAAAACCTTTTCTCTAGATTTTTTGCTTGTAAAATTATTCGTGCACTTTCTCCCATTGTTCTCATCTCTCTTTCAGCTTTACCGTTTTGTTCAGGCGTGTATGGGCAAGTCTTTTGATGAATAATGCCCATTGATTTGGTCACAGCTTGGACATCCTGATTTACTTCTTCAAGTCCATTATCACTTCTCAGTATTTTTACAGTTTTTCTTGTAATATTTTCAAATTTGTTTAGAAATTTAATTATTTTAACTTTTGCTTCCATTTTTGATTTCATAAAATAAACTGTTCTGTATTTTGAGTAATCATCTTTCAACAATAGAAAATATTTTGAACCACCAATTGACGTTTGTTCCATCGGTCCACAAACATCAACATGAACAATGTCTCCAATGTTCTCAGCCCTTGTCAAACTAGATTTGAATGGTAACCTTGAATGTTTACCAAGTTTGCAAGCATCACAGAAGAAATTATCTTCTTTTATACTTTATCTTGCTACGGTTCAGTATACGTTTCACATAGGATACATTTTGACGTCCTAGTATTCAATGCCATTGGTAAAGTGTAAAATTTTCTACACAAGTTTAAGCAACATTACTCACGTGTCTAAACTTCAAATGAAATAATGTGTCTTGTTTTTCACCAACTGCTTGGCATTGTCCATTCAACAGAAAATAGCAGGCATTTTTATTTGCTTGGTACACATGTCCTTTTTCAAGAGCAACAACAGTAGAAAACAAATTAAATTTCAATTTGGGGACATACAGTACATTTGAAATTTAAGTATTAATCCAGTTTTCACCATCAAATGTCTGGCCTTTGATCTCACCAATCCCAGAAACCAATAGCTCTGAACCATCACCAACTTGAACATGATTGATTCCCGTCACTTGTAAATTGTGAAATAAGTGTTTGTCTTTACACATGTGTGCTGTGGCTCCACTGCCAATTATCCATTCAAGGACATTTGAGTCATTTTCATGTACAACAAAGGCATTTTCTTGGTTTTCATTTTTTTTGGATTTTGCAAACCAACAAACCTTTTGCACATGCCCTTTCCGTTTGCAAATGAAACATGTTAGCACATTTACAGACACTTTATCTTCACTTTTGTTTTTATCAAACTTGTTTAACTTATTTGAACCTTGTTTTTGATAACAATCCCTTTTCATGTGTCCAGATTTTCCACATTTAAAACATTCAACATTTGCGTTATTCCTATTGAAAGCCTTTTGCTTGACATAATAAGCCACCGACGAACCAGAATTATTTGACTGAGAAACAGGGTCCCTTTCCCTCATTCTCATTTCAACTACACATAGCCTTTCTTGCAACAGTTTGAGAGTCCTATTTTCCTTAGGAACACTTTCCCAGGCGTTAATAAACTCAGAATATTCAGTTGGTAAAGTATTCAAAACTCTGTTAAGAAAAAGAGAATCAGGTAATTTGACTTTATCTTCCCTCCATGTTTCATCCTGAAACGGGCGGAAAACAGCCAGATATAGGCACTATAGTGTCGGCCATCGAGGAGCAGAGTGTGTGTGTTTGGTCATGTTCTGACTCTCAGGAGGAGGGGTAGAGGCCATATGATTTGGTACCCTCCTCTTACACACTAAAGCCCGAACCTACCACGAACATCTGTATGTCAACACAAGGTGCAGCAAACCAGTGAGGCATGGTGCAGAACAAACAAATGAGAGCAGAGCAACAGCAGACGATCTGAATTCACCATTGTGCCTAGCAACAGCTGCTGAAGAGACAAATACCACCACTACCAGAAGATAACAGATACCACAGACAACATNCCATTGTGCCTAGCAACAGCTGCTGAAGAGACAAATACCACCACTACCAGAAGATAACAGATACCACAGACAACATAGCCTCCATACAACTATATGGTGAGTGATATTTTCAGTTGAACTATAAATCCCAACATAAATTGAGGCGGCCGATAATGCATTGTCTGAAGTGCGTTATGTGGTAGTGCAGGCAATGATCGTTTCGCTGTTTGATACGATAGTAGCCTTACAAACACGCAAAAAAAAAGTATAAATAAAATAATCACATCCCACCTATTGTTAGTGGCATCCAGACTATAAAAATTAATTAATGAATTCCCATCACAATTATATCAAGTTCAGAAGAAAGTTTGTTTTGCAGGCNCCATTGTGCCTAGCAACAGCTGCTGAAGAGACAAATACCACCACTACCAGAAGATAACAGATACCACAGACAACACAGCCTCCATACAACTATATGGTGAGTGATATTTTCAGTTGAACTATAAATCCCAACATAAATTGAGGCGGCCGATAATGCATTGTCTGAAGTGCGTTATGTGGTAGTGCAGGTAATGATCGTTTCGCTGTTTGACACGATAGTAGCCTTACAAACACGCAAAAAAAAGTATAAATAAAATAATCACATCCCACCTATTTTTAGTGGTATCCAGACTATAAAAATTAATTAATGAATTCCCATCACAATTATATCAAGTTCAGAAGAAAGTTTGTTTTGCAGGCTGTCTTAATGAAATGATGTAAACTGATATCAGATTACTAGCTGTTATTTTGGAAACACAGCTGTTATCATTTGTGACATGTCCCAGTCTTTTAATAAATCAACAAGAACAATATAAATGTCTCAATAATAGGGTAACAGAGCATATAGAAAACTATGTTTAAATGTAGTGAGAATTATTTTGTGCTTCTTTTGTTGTTTAAATAATGTATAACGAATTTTTGATATTCCTATGCTCACGTTGCGGGCATGAGCTGCCTTCTGCATCTGCCACGGTCCAGTCTCATCTGGAACTTTCGTCAGGGTAAGTCGTATTGCGCTGAGAGAGTTATTCATCTTTTTGTTCAACTCTGTTAGTTTGCTGTCAGCTTGTGCAGTATACCAGAACCTTGCTTGCTTAGACTCTCATTTTACCCCAATACACTCCCCTTTTACAGCTCGGTACAAGAGAGCTACAATTTGATACTTATGGGTGTGGCTACAGGATTGTGACTACATCTTTGTTTTCTTGAGTTTTTACATGTATTGTAACTTATTTTTTAATCGATCTCAGAGACGATCGGGAGATAGTGTTTTTGTGTACCAGTTTTTTTGTATAATTTCCACAGCACGAAGAGTGTAATCAATGTTAAAGTAAACTCCATACACAGTATTCTGCATGTTGTCTATTCAGGTAATACTGTTTATTGGCTGTGTTGCAACATGGTGCCAAGGCAGACGGCATACTCCATGGCTTGAGCNTGTTTATTGGCTGTGTTGCAACATGGTGCTAAGGCAGACGGCATACTCCATGGCCTGAACAGTGGAAGTAGCTAGTCGTGTTTCTCCTGGTATACCATTTATTACATCACATGTATGATAACATATTGCATCCGAGGGAATTTTGCCATGTAGACCATCCACTCTGAAAGCTCAGCAGCTCATCTTAGCCGAGATATGCTATGCGGTGCCCACGAGTTTAATTCGTAATGTCACGATCTCCATTATACCCCTCAGCATTTCACTAGTAGTTTGCCTACCCCTTTGGCATGCAGTGGCATTATAACACCTATGAAAACTGCGACAAATATCTTGCTATTGCCTGACATTTAAATTTAACTTCTATGTCAGTCTCAATTGATTTATATGGCATAATGTTTTTTTTCTTTAAGCAATACCAGTTGCACAATTAAGCAAAACTGCAAACACGTTGTTTCTTTCAACTAGATGTGATGCCTATGAACAAAAAATTATCGTTTATTTCAACTTTGTGTAGCTACACAGGCAAGTTTATGTAGCACTAAATGACCCCAGCTGTAGAGTTGGTGTAATTTATGTAGAGTCAATAAAAGCATGCGAATTGTAAGTTTGTCTCTGGTTTATTGATTGTTTTAGTAATGATTTGTTTTAATAACGAGATGACAGTTTGGAATATCCTTGTATGTTATTGTAAGAGATTTCCGAAATGATAACATCGAATAAAACATATTTGAAACAGAATAAAGTCAAAGTGACCTTAAATATTCCATGCTGTCTACTTTAAAGACAATACAATTAAAAATTAATATTAAATTATTTTGAATTTTTTTATAGTCTTTAGAGATTTTTGTTGAATCTATTGAACAGTATATTTAAAGTATGTATAAGGTTATGGTTGTGATGAATGTCGAATCCTGCAGACACGAAATTGCAATTTAGAAGCTAATGTTTNAAGTATGTATAAGGTTATGGTTGTGATGAATGTCGAATCCTGCAGACACGAAATTGCAATTTAGAAGCTAATGTTTTTATTTACGAATGCTAAAAATGCAAGATTATAAAAGTAAATTAATTAAATTAACTTCTAATCTCGTATTAAATAAAAAGCCTACAAAAAAACATGTTAATTGTGCAGCATTTTGACGGTGAGTCACACAAATGTAGTTTCTTTCAACCCTGTTTATATAANAAAAAAACATGTTAATTGTGCAGCATTTTGACGGTGAGTCACACAAATGTAGTTTCTTTCAACCCTGTTTATATAACTGCGCCGAGAGAGAAAGCTGGTGTTGTTGCACCACACCACATAATTGATAGTTTTTTGGTTGAAAGAAACATAACTAATGCTCCACTTGCATATGTATTTACGTATATAAGTCCAACACACTCTATACATGCATGCATTTACATCCAAACTTAACTTACATATGTGGAAAAAGGAACAGAGTAGTTTAACTTTCAAATTTCGTATGTACATTGCGCACGTTAGGTGGAGTTTGTAAATTCAACTAAGAATGTACCAGGGAGTGCAGGGACTGTTCCATCCAATCATAGTTGTTAATTTCGAAAGCCAATAACATTACAATATATTAAAATAGTTACCACTGTTTATTGATAATTTTTTTTGCTAGTTTATATTTTTATATTTAATGAAAAATGGATAGGTTTACGTATTTTTCTTTCCTGGTTACTGTAGGCACATCGGTTTTTTTTTATAAATAGGCGAAAACCTTCTTACGACTATCTATAAGGGATGTGCAATATTGTAAAATCGTTTTAATGATCCCACCTATGATCACCCACTAACAAAACCAAACCAGCACGCAATGGTTGTTGATAACTACTGGCACTAGTGTGAATGTCAGTCTACTTTCTCAGTGCTTAATATTTTTCATTAAACTAAAGATGAGGTAGACCGATCTCGCTGGCTGCGCACAGCCAATCATCGTGTTCCAAAAATTATACTGCTTTCCTGCCAATACGTCTAACAGAAAGGGAGTCTGTTTACAAAGCTGATTAGTAAAAAAGTGCTTCGAGATTATTTATATTTGCTCTAACCAGTTTGTAATGCTATCGTATATAATGTAAACTTGCAAAAGCATTTTATCAACATAATAGTGCTTGTAATTTAAAAATTAAAGTAGTAATTAACATGTTTATCAGTGTTGACCATGTGATGTTTACAGTTTTGTTATTTTGGGGTAGGTCAATGTTGGGTTCATGCTTAGAAGATGAATAAGTGGTCTACCTTATCTTAAGTCTTTGCTTTTTTTTTTTTTTGTGAGAATCACGATCTTCGACATCTGTGTAGTGGATTGTCGCCAACATTGAACGTCGAACGTATGTACGTACATATATACGATTCACATATTGAGTGGAGGTTGTGAATTCTGCTTAATCTTGCCGGAATTTGGAAGGGAAAACTATTAATTTAGAAGACTAAAGAATATAAGTATTTTGTATTTAAATAGTACTTTGTTATTTTAGGGTTGTTTTAATATCTTGCGTAGAAAATTTTATTGATGTACCTGTTNTTGTATTTAAATAGTACTTTGTTATTTTAGGGTTGTTTTAATATCTTGCGTAGAAAATTTTATTGATGTACCTGTTAAAAAAAAAAAAAATTGAAACATTTTCAAATGTTGTAATAATTATGTAAGATTTCCATAATACTATTATAATTATTAGAAACTAACTGCACTCTCATATCCGGTATACTGTCTAGCCTGACGGTGAAAATTTGATTTCGTTGATTGCTGTTGGCTGCATTGATTGGGTTGCATTTCGTCGTTCTATTAACTGTGGGAAAGTTTTGGAAGGTGTGGTGACCGTTTCTGCTGTTTATTATATGCTTGGTGCAATTAGCGGCAGCTGATTGTATTAACCTGAATAACGTTAATACCTGTCATCAACCAAAACGCTGTGGATACAACTGCCTTGTAAGTATAGAATTTTATTTTTCCTGTAATTGTAGGTTAAAGGAGTTTTTCTTACAAAATGCAAATTTGGAGTGCTCGTATTGTATCCACGCGTAAGAAAAATATTTTATAAGTGGCGTTAGAGGATCAATAGATGTTGCCTAACCCTGGGCAGCATTCGCAACAGGACAAGCGCAGCATACAAATAGTGCACATTCGCACAATGATAGTAGAATACTGTTTGTTTATTTCTTTTATTGCTACACAGTTCTTTTTCAATACACAGCTGTACAAACCTATTGGACAAGTTAAATAAGTCAAATGATATTATACAAAGTTTGTACACCGGACGGACACGCGCTCACGTCAGATTGCTGGTACACACACATTTTCTTCATAATGTGTCTACTTCTTCCAACACGCTGTGGGGCGTCATCGTTTAACTGAAATAGTGAAAAATGGTACGAGAAAAACAGTATCAAGAAAGGTGTTCAATGAAATGTTATACAGTAAATAATTAATTTTTGTAGTTTATATATTCATATATGCTATAAAATGCAAATTCAATAAAAAATTCTTTCAGCTGTTTTTCAAAGTGTTTTTGGCTAGATAAATAAATTTCTTGAAGATTTTAAGTGGACTGAATACATGTGTGTTTTTTATTCTAGTGTCATGCTTTGAAATGATGGTAATTATGAAGAATAACGACTTTCTAAAAGCAGGAAAATAATACCTGCAAATGTTATATATGGTTATTACTAATCACACTTAATACGAATTTAAGTGGAACTTCACGTAATTTGCAGTAATACCATGAAATGTGATGGTGAGGAGAACCATGAAAATTGCAGTGTTTATGTAGTAAAACATGTAAAATGTACGTCCACTATATTGATATTGGGTTGCTAAATTGTATTTAATGCGAGGATATCTTTTAAAACCAATCCTTAATGTATAAAACATCATTCACAGGGAATATTTATACTGAGGCGCTAAGGTTATACAGGTAAAAAACACAGCGGTAATTATTTAGAGGAGTGCCTTTTCTGAAAATTAAATAAAAAATCACTGAAAGTGGTATATTTCCACTCTACTAATTACAAAGAACACAAATTTACTAGGGCATTAACATATTAGCAATACAAACCACAAATACGATAGTAGGGAGGGCTATGAAGATCAGGGAAATTGTGGAGTAAAATCACACAAAATACTAAAACACATCAATTTAACATTTTTACACCCAATTTCGTAGTATGTGCCCACCTAACCTAACTTTACCTAACCCCACAATGAGTGAATCACTATTTTACATTTTTAATCTAACCTAGNGCCCACCTAACCTAACTTTACCTAACCCCACAATGAGTGAATCACTATTTTACATTTTTAATCTAACCTAGGATTTCAGGGATTTGATCTAGCCTAAGATTGTATCCAAAATTAGATTGGATCTTAATATCCCAAAATTAGATTGGATCAATTTCATTCTAATCTAAGATTTTTGGGTTTTAAAGTAATAGTAAAACATACCGGACCTATATGAATTTGCTCACCTAGTTACGTGCCTGGTACAATTCCACTGTCCTTGGCCAATTCAACTACCGTCGTGATGTACTCTAAACCCAACCAGTAGTGGCCAAAACAACGTTTATTCTATAAACTGGCAAACTAACAAAAACACTCTTATTCTTCAATTCTCAAACATTTTTCACTATTCTTCAATCACAAGCCTTCACATGGAAGAGTTCGGACGTCGCAAACCACGCGCACACAATACTATGCTCACCGCTCATATACCAGGCGACTAAACGCAGTTCGCGTCTGCGCAGATAGCATTACATGGCTATTCAACATGGTGTCCGACGTAAACAAAGCGGTCGAACTGCTCATACTTTTATTTATTTTATTTAGTACGTTTTACTTATTTTACCATTACGCCCTCTGCAATATTAAGAAGGTAAGCTGTGCAGAACCCATTTATGTTACTTTGATATGTCTACGACGTTTCCTTCAGAAAAGCCGCTACTCTGAATAATTACTTTGCGAATTTGCGGCACTTCAGTGTAACGTGTGATTTTCAGAGGTACATCATAGAGGTTTGTGATGTACGAGTGCTGTTAAGCGTGTTTTATTGCTATTCATTCTGTTCGACATGTTAAATCAAATAATTGTGCAAAAATACGAGTGTATCTGTGCTATTATGTCCATGGGAAATGTTAAAATATAATATTTGTACTGTAATTTTTAGTGTATGGAGTTTCGACAAATTGAATACATGTTAACGTATGCCTAATCATCTACGAGCTATGCCGATTCAATGGGCAAGTAATGTAATTCATTTCGAGATTTAGCATAGACAGTTATTATATTCTAGTGATTTGTACTGCGTCGTAGTGCATGTGTGATAATTGAAGGGCTTACGTAATTTTGCAGCCAGTAATGTAAAATGCAGCAGACCTCGCCAAATTAAACCAAACTTCACGTTGGGTGAATCACAGGGGTGGGCAACCCCACGCGAGCGTACTTATGGTTTCGGCATGTTTTATTGTGTGATATATGTATATGACAGGGTTTTGCATCTTGCAGTATGTCACCAAGGGTTTAGATATTGCTGGGTGTGTAGCTATTTGATATGTAGCATACCTAACCAAATTAAACCTTACTTAACGATGTGTAACTCACAGGTGTTCTATGAACTGCTGCACGAAGATATACGGTGTCATGTGTTGGCAAAGAGTACCCCTGTATTTACGTATCGTGAAGTTAGGTATTGTTCGATTAGGTCTTTTTGCATTTAATATATTTACGTAAGTAAATAAAACGATAACTTACATATTTTACACATGATTTTCCCCAAAATTTCCCTGATCATCATAGTTCTCCCCAGTGTAGTATTTGTGGTTTATATTGATAATATCTTGATGTTCCTAGTAAATTCGTATTCTGTATAATTAATAGAGTGGAATTATACCTATTTAACGTAGTTACATACAAAAATATAACGATAACGTACATATTTCACCCCACAATTTCCCTGATCTTCATAGCCCTCCCCACTGTCGTATTTATGGTTTGTATTGATTTGTGGTGTGTATTTATTTGAAATGTAGCAAACCTAACCGAATTCAACCTAACTCACAATATGTAGAGCANATTGATTTGTGGTGTGTATTTATTTGAAATGTAGCAAACCTAACCGAATTCAACCTAACTCACAATATGTAGAGCGCAGGTTTTGTTTGCACTGCAGCATGACGAAATACGGTATTATGTGATAACAACCTGTATCCTATATTTACATATCGCAATGTTAGGCAATGTTTGGTTAGGTCAGTTTGCATTTAACATATTTATATACAAAAATATAACTATAATGTACATATTATACACATATTTTACCCCACAATTTCCCCGATCTTGATCCTCCCCACTATCGTTTTTGTGGTTTGTGGTTAATGTCCGTAGTAAANTTTTACCCCACAATTTCCCCGATCTTGATCCTCCCCACTATCGTTTTTGTGGTTTGTGGTTAATGTCCGTAGTAAATTCGTGTTCTTTGTAGATAGTAGAATTATACCACTTTTAATGATTTTTTGTTTTTGGAAAAGTCGCTATTCTTTACAATTATCATGTTTTTTCTGTTCTTTGTGGGGAAATTCATAAGATCTGTTTTATCTAGGTTGAGATTTAATTTGTTTGCAGTAAACCATGCATTTAGCTTTGTAATTGCTGTGTCTGTTTTTTTTTTGCATAAGATCATTTACTGAGTCCCCGGAGACTAAGATGCTAGTGTCATCTGGTTTATTTTAACCTCATCACGGACCCCAATTCCGTGTACCCTCCAGTAATATATAAACTAGGAAGAGTAGGAGGCCTAATATTGAGCCTTGTGGGACTCCATGCTTGAATTTTCCTAATGGAGAGTAGAATGAAGTAGTTTTTTCTTTGATCCGCACTTGTCTGTTTGAAAGGTATGAGCTTATTAGTTTATTGGGTGCACCTGAGACTTCATAAAACTTTAATTTTTCTATAAGTATGTTGTGATTTACACATTCAAATGCAAAAACCATGTCTATTTAGGGTATTTTCGGAATATTATTTCAGGAAGGTCATTTCCGTTGAGAATTTTTGCCACGAGTTGGCAGTGGTTGCTTTCTGGTTACATATATATGCCCGACATTAATGTGTACCTATATCCCGCACAGAACTTGGCCGGCTCAGTATCATGCTGGATTTACACTGGCGCGATGCGACGGAAGTAATGCTTCACCCAATCACAGGCAAGTATTTTGTAACATCAACACAACAGAAATCTCAGGCGTGAAATCCACAATAAAAGAGTGTATTTTCTTGCTGCAAGAGTGGTGGCAATGTTCAGTTGGTAAAATTTGTAATAACATTCAAATATAGTAAATACAATTAAGACACTGTTTATTTTGGGAAGATAGAAGTAGTTCGTAAATTATATAGAAACATAGTTAGGACCATACCAGTTTTTTCCAAAACTACAAAACATAAACATTCATGTGGTTATTTGTGTTGTGAGTTATTCTTCATTCATTCATGTAAACTCACAGATGGCCTTTTGCAACATTTTTGTATTTTCAGCCATGAGTGGTCAAAATATTGTTTACGTTTCACGTCGCGTCACAGTGTTTTCATTACACCACAATTTACAGTCGCGCCACACCTGTTGCGTTGCATCTGTCGCGTCGCACCAATGTAAATCCAGCATCAGCCTATGGGCAAGCGTGAAGCATTACCAAGCCGAATTACCACATCAATCAAGTGTTCGCNATGTAAATCCAGCATCAGCCTATGGGCAAGCGTGAAGCATTACCAAGCCGAATTACCACATCAATCAAGTGTTCGTTCCGTCATAATATGCGTGTCGTGAAATTTGAATTGTAATTTATATTACAGTACCATACATAAAGAAACATTTGAATATAGTAGAAAGAATATTGGTAAAACATATAAGTGATATATTTGGGAGTTTATATCTGTTAGGGAACTGTATAAGCACGCAAACTGCTAAATTTTTACATTTTTAAATTTACAGATTAGCAGCATCAGTTAAATGTAGGTGTAATAATTTTCATNATGTAAATCCAGCATCAGCCTATGGGCAAGCGTGAAGCATTACCAAGCCGAATTACCACATCAATCAAGTGTTCGCTCCGTCATAATATGCGTGTCGTGAAATTTGAATTGTAATTTATATTACAGTACCATACATAAAGAAACATTTGAATATAGTAGAAAGAATATTGGTAAAACATATAAGTGATATATTTGGGAGTTTATATCTGTTAGGGAACTGTATAAGCATGCAAACTGCTAAATTTTTACATTTTTAAATTTACAGATTAGCAGCATCAGTTAAATGTAGGTGTAATAATTTTCATATACTTACAGTTGCAGGTAGTATAGAAAACATAATTCAAATTTGTTTCTGTAGCTTGTAATGGCAGCACAAGCTCCTGTTCCCTGCCTGCACAGTTGTTATGTAATTTCTTTCCACCACAAACGTACGTCATACTGTATTTCTTATAACAAAAACTGATACTCGACCATTTTGCCACAGAACTGGTTGAAAATGTATTAAAGGCTGTGTACTGTAAAGTAAGCCTTTTTGAAAGCCCTGCTTATTTTCTTCTTTCAGCCCATTGCGTATCCGTCCACTTTGACTCAATGTAAACATTGACATGATGTGTGTGTTTGAATTTGTATGAATTAAATATTATTATTATGCTTGGTGCCTTGAATCCATAATGTGCGAGACTTTGACCTGACTCCAACATTTGTGACTATCCTAGGCCGTGGTTTAAAATGTGTTTGTTGTAAATTTGCTTAACAGCCATGTTTGAACATCTTTGCGAATGGAACTAGTTTCAGTGGTTACACATCTATAACTATGCAATCAAAAGGAAATTCTAACCTCAAAAACACGGTCCCGTGATTACTTATAATCGCTTCCAACACTCAACAAGGTTGAGTATTTTATTTGTTTTAACAAAACTGTTTTTATTGTTTCAGCCTAATGAATACTGTTTTTTGACCTGGCTTAGTATTTATTTCAACAAATTTAGAAAATTACCCGCCAAATTCAGCCATTTTGATTGTACATTCCATTTACTTCGGAGCAGCCAATGAGAGTGCAACACAGAAGAAACATTGTTCCGATGTACTTACACAATCTGTTTACTTTGAACAAGCAGTGATTGCGATCGGAACAAGTTCGGAGACAGTGTAACCCCGTGTAATGTTGGTCATGTTTGAAGTGAAGTAGTTCTGTCCTCCGTGTGACCGCGGCCTTACTTCAGCAGGGATCTTTTTGTGTTTCTCGAGCAATGATCTTGGCTCATACTGGTGCTGTAGCTGTTTTATCTGGCAGAAGACGAAGTGGTCCAATTCATCATGCTCTATTACTTCCGAGGGGTAGCGGAAGAATATTTTTATAGGGGGAGCATAAAATACAGGTGCTAGGGTGGAGGATACAGAAACAGAAGAAGTTTGCAGGTGAACATAATTAATTTTTTACTTTCTGTTTTAAACAAATCAAAATGTTGGAGGCTGTGGAAATTATTTAACCTACAAAGTTGAATTTACTGGTACAACATGAATCAAAATGAAATGCTGGTACAATTAATAAATACATACATGTTTTTTATTAAAAATAATTGTTCTTGAATTATAACTCTTTGTGAACAGTGCTTATACATTTAATTGTGGAAAATTCCTAAGTAGCTGCCTAGCCGACGATTTTTGTAAATGAATTCTTAGGGCACTTCATCCACATAAATTAATCACACTTTTCCCTGCCTATATCTAAGAGAAGATAGTTCAGACATGCCTTTGTCATGGTAGATTAAAGATAGGCTTTTTTAATCTTTGCGGTACATAAAACAAGCTATTATCAATACAACTAATGACATTACTTTTCTCTACATTAAAGATGCAACCAGAAACAAATGCAATACTAGTGAGAATTACAAATACACACATGTCTTACCTGGGACTCGAACACAGAATGCCTCTTACCGTAATCTGGCGTGCAGCCTTTGGTAGTGATCAGTTGGTAGACCTGAAGTAGCATCACAATTGAAAGGATTTTGAACTCACTGAAACCTGTCAGAATTTTCAGGGAAGTATTTTTCAAAATGAACACTGATTTCAGATATAAGTGTCCTTTAATTATACAAACAATGTCCGTTGTAAAGTCTACTTCATTTTCTGTTATGAAATGCTGTGAACGTGGGAAGTAGTCCATCACTCATTTCACTCCATCATTGATTTTTCTCTTCCAAAGCAAAAGCTTCTTTTTGAAGGCCGAAACTTTGTCAGTAAGCTGAATAAAGTGTGTTTCATTTCCTTGCAGAGACTTGTACAGCGAAGCAACTTTTCAAATGTATCTCATATGTATGCAACTTTTAATAGAACGTCAGTGTCCAGAAATTACTTGGCACTGCCATGGTTTTCTTCTATATAGGAATGTGGTTCCCGCCTCAATTAAAAAATGTGCGATAATACATTTCCTGTGGACAGCCATCGAATGCTGCTATAAAATAAGAGATACGCGTATGGTCAGCCTGCTGAGTCAGTGCGCCCGCTTGCATACTCTGTTCAGTGGTGGTATTGTTTGTTTGCACCGCGTGTCTATTTATGTGCGTGTGGTTGTTGTTTGGTTTTCAGGTTTAAAAGTTATTAGGTGAAACATACATTTCAGACAGACAACCAGGTGGTTGCATAAGCCTATCGCTTAGCAGTGAAATTACAGGGAAGTCAAGCAGTGAGAGCTCCTTGTCTTAGATGTAGAACAAAATTAGCCACCATTTAATTACTTTGTTGGGTAATTATCCAGTGTAGAGACTTTTCTGTAAAAAAAAAAACCCCCGAAAAGTGGTATATTTTCACTCTACTAATTATGCAGAACACGAATATACTAGGGGCATTAACGTCCAACTAATTTCATAATATGTGCCCACCTAAGCTAACAGAACCTAATCCCACAATGAGTGAATCACTATTTTACATTTTTAAACAAACCTAGCATTGTTGGGTTTTGAACTAACCTAGGATTGTAGGGTTTTAATCTAACCTGGGATAGTAGGGTTTCAAACTAACCTTGGATTTTACAGTTTTAAACTAATCTAGGATTTTAGGGTTTTAAAGTAACAGTTAAACACACCGGAAGTCTATATGAATCAACTCACCTAGGTAGGCGGCGGGTACAATTCCATTGTCCTCGACCCATTCAATTGCTGTGCATCTTACCTCAATAGACAAAACACCACAATCAACTAAAACATCAAAGTAACACCTGCCACATAGGCGAATATTACACACAAAAGTACTCGTTCTTGCACCCTCCAATCTTAAATCACAAGCCTTCGCATGGTCGGATTCGGACGTCACAACACACGCCCGCAAAAAAACACATCTGCACTGTCTCACTTCTGAACCGCTACTGATGGCTTCTCAACTTCAACGTAAAATTCCGTAACGATGACGTCTACATATCACAGCCAGTAAGGTGACGGCACATGCACATTTGTTCACATTACTAATGCATTACTTCACCAAAAATCATGGCGTCTGACGTAAACAAAGCGGCGGGCTGCTCGTACTTTTAACTATTTTATTTAATACATTCTACTTATTTTAACATTAGGCCCTACTGAATATTAACAAGGTAAGCTGTGCAGAACCCATTAATGCTACTTTTGTTGGTCTAGGACGTTTCCTTGAGAAAAGCTGCTACTCTGGATAATTACCCTTTGTTGTGTAACAAGCTGGAAGTTAATACTTTCTATGTAATTGTTCCTGGTTCTGTCAAAATGGACAATAAGTGCGGTTTTTATTTCTGGCAAACGTGGACTGACTAGAAACTTTACAAGCACCATTTAGTTCTGCACCCATGTAGACACGAGTGGAACTAGAATATTGTTTAAGGGTATTTTGCTTAACTGGAGTGCCCAATCAAAATGATAAAAATTATCCCCAACTGTAGTGGATTCTGATGACCAGTGATTAAGAATGTTGGTGGTAATGTAATGTGTCATTGGTGCTAGTTACATTCTCTAGACAGTATATGATTGAATCACACTAACAAGCATGTTGGTAAGTGATTGAGTAGCTCTGATGGAACTTCCACTGTAGTAGGCCTCGACACACTAATATTTAATATTACTCACTCTATTTATTTAGTAATCCCCACCTCTGACACCATTTTTATAACTTCACTGATTATTGTTTCAAAAAATTAATACTAAATATATTAAACACATTGATATGTTGCTTTATTTTCTGTAATAATGTTATCGTTCAATTACTGTTTTTTTTTTTATAGATACAAACATAACATTAAGTTTCTTGGGTTCATTCTCCTTGTATTTTCTTCGTACATAACAATTGCAACATGTGATTATTGTTTATAGTGTAAATTGTGAATACGTACCCATTAATAGAGTAATATAATATTATATAATAGAGTAATATAATAGTAAGTAATATCTCGTGGAGACATTGATGATGTGATTGCTACTACTTTGCAAGGTTCGAATTTTTGCCCGTCATAGGAATGAAACCTCGTAGATAATACTGAGTATTGAGTTCATAATTTACTGCAAACATTTGTTAAATTATCGTTATATAATGAGAGAATTAGAGCTAAGAAAAACTGCATGCTTAAATGCTTATTAAAAGATGCATTATTTTATTTACATAGAATATTACAAAATACTATTCTCCCAATGCTCCATTACAATTGTGACAATATTTGCAGACGTATCAAAATTTATACTGATAACAGTGTGCAACCTTAAAGCACAAATAATCCCCAAATTAATTTTATACATATGCAAACACTATGTGTAAGCAAATGGCTGGTTTTGCTATGATGATGTTATGAATGCTGAACATATTTTTCATGAAACCTCGTTGCTGAACCACATTTATCCAGATTTTTACACAACACTTCCACGGTGATATTTATCATTAAATGCAAGTTTCATGAAAAACCATCTGAATTTTGTTTAGGGTATAAGAACATGAAAGTTTATCCTAACATTTCTTACGAGAAAATAACTTTTAGCTTATAATATTAGAATGTCTACAACTATGTGAACTTCATTTCATCAGTATACTAACAAAACAATACCTAATATAAAATTGCAATCACAAAATTAATATAGAACCCAATTTTCATTTCTGAAATTGAGGTTATTTGTGGCAGTTAGGAACGCTCACTGTTTATGTTGGCCTGGACACATTGTAAGGTTAAACAAAGCGTCAATGAAGTGTGTAAACTTATTAAAACTATAGGAAAAATGTTCTACATGTAATATAAAGCTATATGATAGCGTTATTTGTCGACTTTTAAACTGTTTTTGATAGTCATGTAATTAATAATATGCATCAATTGAAGCTCCATAACTGCTAATCAATATCGCAAATACAATTAAATGCACTCAACCTACCTTTATGCCAGTTTTAAATTATAACCAACTTTAATTACATGTACACACACGGGCCAGGTCAGCATATTATGTGAAATGTTAAAGACTTTCCGTAACTAGAAACTTTGGAAAACAGCAAAAGGAATTGTAGAAATATCTCACTTCAATGACTACAGATATATAGGCTTAAATGTTTTCTTTATTATGTAAATAAATCTTATATATTGGAGGTTATGAACAACCACATCAATCATGTTTATCAAGGCACTTATGAAAACTAACCAGGGAACGGAACCGAAACTGCCACACAGAGTTCAGAGCATTTGAATACAGGANTCAAGGCACTTATGAAAACTAACCAGGGAACGGAACCGAAACTGCCACACAGAGTTCAGAGCATTTGAATACAGGAATGGGAAAGACGTAAACAAAACAGTGACTCCTATAACTTGAAACAATGATGTTATGAATTTGTTAGAAATTTAAGTGTGTTATTATTAAGCTATTTTTATTCTTACGTGTCCAAAACAAAACTGTGATGAATTTCAGGCGCTGTTAAATGTTTATATTGTGTCGAGTGAGACGTTAAGTCCTGGAACCACTTCTAATTTGCTGCCAACTTTACTGTGAGTATGGAGGTCAATGCCTATGTTAAAATGTATGCAATTATGGACAGTGATTTTTTTCAATGGTTAATTTCAAGAGTGCTCACTTTGAACCACATATACCTATTTTCTCATGCATAGCTGCCATAATTATGTTTTGTTGCCTCAGAATTTTCCTTCTATCCCGCCCCTTTTCTTTTTCTCCTTCTTGTAATTGAATTCCAACTTAGTTCTCTGGAGAGACGTTTGTTAAAGTCACCAATNCCCCTTTTCTTTTTCTCCTTCTTGTAATTGAATTCCAACTTAGTTCTCTGGAGAGACGTTTGTTAAAGTCACCAATATTTTTAACGCATTTCAAGAAAATACTTTTTCTTTTAGGTGTAATTGCTTTTGAGGTAGATGGAATGCCGCACTCTACTTGCATATCCGTTGCACTATACATCCACCATCACACACACACTCTTGCTGTCAGACTGTATTTTGTTTAAAATTTATGTTTTTGCGAAATTCTTTGTTAATTTAGTAAAAAGATAATGCATTACAAATCGTCCTCGTATATGAGCCATTTACGTATTGCAACTACTTGTGTTAACGCAAGGTTTGCTAAGCACCATAATTTCAACAAAAACTTCACATGCTAAGTTCAAAGCCCCTCATGGTACTGGGACTACAGAACAGACCAAAAACCAATCCTGGGTGGAATGAGGCAGCTATGCCACACATTATCTTGTGTCAACCAAGCACAAGTCAGACTTCTTTATCGTATGTTTCGAAAGCAAGTTGAGCGCATTTAGACATACCTACAAAATATGGTTTCCTCTTAGGGGAAGAAAGAATAGAATCCTCTGTTCTCAACTATAGTTACGAGTTTATGCGAGCTGTCCTGTCATGCATACTTATTAATAATGTATATATAACATGAACAGATAAAGATACAGATTTAGGATTTTCACCTACAGTATTTATTCAGCAAAATGTGGTTCTTCTAAAAAAGTGACTAAATTTTACTGAAATATTTAACAATATTTTGAGCATATCTGAGAAACTTTTTGCTTAACTTACTGTGGCCACTATAACACTGCGAACTAGGCAATAGCACACAGCCATGATAGGCTACTGGGGGAGGAGCGTGGTAGATTGACTGACCTTGAGCGGCTAAGATAATCTGTGCTGGGTGTATTTTTACTAAAAGGCTACCATTTCTGTGTTAAATTTAACTGGTTACATCTCAATATTGCGTTATGGAAATCGGGAATTTATCCAAAAACTTATTCTGGAGGGGGCCCCAAAGTCAGTTTGATATCAGCGGAATTTTATACAGTACATGTGCTGTTAATGCAACGGACATATTTTGCTTTGACTTTTGTGATGGAGAGGGATAATTAGGTTAAAGTTGCAATATCAGGTTGAAGTTGATGTAAGCAGGTCGTATTGTATTGCTATCTTAAAATATCACTATTTATACAAAACATAATGAGGACAGTTGCAGGTCTGAACGTCTCACTGTGGTTTCTAATCATCATTCACTTGCTAACTGCACAAAAGCTTGAAGTTCCATTTTAAATAGTGTAACTAATGCAGTATGTAACATTATACTAATGATGTAAGTGTAACTACAAAGGAAAATCTGTATAGAATACAGGGGAGGGCCAGGGGAGATGTGACCCCATCAACATTTTTGGGGGGTGGAGAGGGGATGGTCCCTAAACTTTTCACAGAAATAAATTTTTCAAGTTATTCTTTCCAGCTGGTATTGTGCTGTTCGATACATAATTAAATGCAGCATGGCTTTTTAACCTAGTATTCTTACAGCTTGTCTAATATTTTCCCACTATTTTGTAGCATTTTAAGTGTATGGNGCATGGCTTTTTAACCTAGTATTCTTACAGCTTGTCTAATATTTTCCCACTATTTTGTAGCATTTTAAGTGTATGGAAAAGATATCAGGTAATACTTTCTTTTTCCAATTGCGTTTAGGACCTACAGTATGATGTCATGATCACATGCGACAATTCAAAGGAAACATTATCCAGCAGTTTTCATTAGGCATAAATTTAAAATGTTTCCTTCCAACACTATTGCCATCCAATTGAGTTTAAGCTAATTTGGATCGTGCTGTAGCATTCAACTGACACTTACAGTTTGTTGCTAGTGAGGCTGTTGGTAACACTGAAATTAGTTAATTAAATATCATTGTATGTACACTTTTGCAAGAACTTTTCTTTTTGATGGTCACATTACATATTAAGACATTACAAAATATTTTGAAATGTTGTGCAGTGCTTTTATGAAAACTGTATTCCTGCGACATTCCCTTAAGGCGAAGAGGCTACTTGCATTGGTAATTAGTTGTGCTTTGTCCTGTCACGGGTAATTCAAATCAATTCTCTGGCAGCAATCAAGTTAAGCCACTCAGATTCCACTAACTGGTCTACGTATATTTAAATATTATGTAAATGTGCTGTGTAATATTTTTTTAATTTGTCTTCTAGATTTTTTTATATTGCCATATATTGTATCATTCAATTGTATTGCAAGTGTAACTCCTTGTTATGTAAGCTATTAGAGTAAATGTGAAAAATGGTAACCTGTACTAAAATAAGAGTGCTCCAATTTTATGCTATAACAGTAAATGTACCTATTTCTTTTATGGGCAGAGGCAGACCAAAATATTATAGTAATAGAAGATTAATTTAAAGAATTCACTAACTTTTCCTTGGAATAGGAGTGAAGAGAGAGAAAACCGGAAAAACAACTCCCAATTGGCAATTACAGTTGGTCGGGATTGAACTCTCAACATTCCTAAAGCAAGTGTGGTACACTACTGTAGCNCTCCCAATTGGCAATTACAGTTGGTCGGGATTGAACTCTCAACATTCCTAAAGCAAGTGTGGTACACTACTGTAGCAAAACTGAACATGCTTGGTGATTAGGTGATTATGTAGTATATTTGGACAGGAAACAAAGATCCGTCTCCATTTTCCGTTCAGCGCAGTGGCTGTCTACCCCTACCACTGCAAGGCAGGAGGGGTGGAGAACCATTTCTCTGCAGTCGAGTCNCGTTCAGCGCAGTGGCTGTCTACCCCTACCACTGCAAGGCAGGAGGGGTGGAGAACCATTTCTCTGCAGTCGAGTCCGTATTACACTAGCAAAAGTGCAACCCTGGCTTAATCCATTATGTGTTCATCGCGTGAACTTAACTATATCTTGAAATATGTTAAGTATTTCAGTGGGAGCCAGCGCAACTAACACTGTTTTTCCTTTACTTGTAGTTGTAACAGAAGATTGGACAAAATGAAGTGAAACGTTAATGCCTTGATTCAGTGTGTGTGTCACAAATCAGTATATAAACGTCTGACGAGCATAAAATGTATTGGCACTTGCAAGGGTTTGTAACTAACCAGCGATGCTTTCAGCTCAATATTTGGGGAAGCTAATAAATGTACAAGTGCCGAGATGATACGCTAGGGCTTATGAACCCACTAAAATCTTAAAAAACCTAAAGGAAAAAAAAANAATGTACAAGTGCCGAGATGATACGCTAGGGCTTATGAACCCACTAAAATCTTAAAAAACCTAAAGGAAAAAAAAACAACTTTGAAGATAAGAAAACAAATTATTGCAGCTCAGAAAATTTTTGTCAAACAAATAATAAACATGCAGTATAACTACGAAACAATGNAAGAAAACAAATTATTGCAGCTCAGAAAATTTTTGTCAAACAAATAATAAACATGCCGTATAACTACGAAACAATGGTACAAGTTTTTCT
Organism: Clitarchus hookeri; assembly: GCA_002778355.1. Taxonomy (NCBI): domain Eukaryota; kingdom Metazoa; phylum Arthropoda; class Insecta; order Phasmatodea; family Phasmatidae; genus Clitarchus; species Clitarchus hookeri. Next base: position 99,716 of record NQII01005311.1, read on the forward strand.
CGCTATGTGAAACTCTTGTATTTTTCAGTTTTGAATAGAATTTCATTAGTTTGTAATGTTGATTTTCAATATGGATGATAGTGTTAAACGTGTTGTGACTTTATAAATGTATTTGATAGAAAATTTTTAGTAATATTACAAACATATTACATACAGAAATCAAACTAATACAATAATAGAGCTAATTTTCCACAAGCATTACAATGTATTATTACTGTTTGCTGGGCAAAAATCTGCAACTTTTAAAATAACATTTTCATGTGAATAAACAATGGATCTTAATCACCTTCTTTCTTTCCATGGCAGTGATAACAATTTCTACAGCATAATCAATAATTTTCTCATTATCTGTGTGTGAACAGCTTTGCAACATGTTTTGAGGTGCGTAGGGCTCGNGCTTTGCAACATGTTTTGAGGTGCGTAGGGCTCGTCGACAATGAGATCATTATAGATGGAACCTGTTTCTACAGTCTTGTGGAAACTATATGGTGGCACAAGGATACATAGTCTGTTTATTTACTGGGTTCGACTACTTCCATATGATCTGTCAAAAAGTGAAAACCTTACATGAGATAGATTATACATAACTTAGGAGATTACGAAAATACTGCTTATATGTTTAAAAATGTCCTGTATAGTGTTACATTAAAAATAAATTTTAACTATTTTTTATTTTGTGCCAGAAAATTAAAGAAAATAAAACATCAGAAATTCTTTCTCTGAGGCTGTGTTTTTTATGAGACAGAATCTCTAAATTTTTGGTGGAATTGGATTGTTGGTTATTGAACGGAAATGAGTTGTATGTGACAGATCAACCTGCTTTATGGCGACAGCCATCTGCCAAACCCGGTGAAGGAGATAGCAACACCTATACAATGTGCAGGGCAGGAAAGTAATATTGGTGATCACACTGAACCCAATTGCATTTTCAGCAACCAAACAGAGAGGTTTAAATGTGAATTATCACAGTACACAGCACTTAATACTTGTTACTCTTGCTGGCTAGTGCAGTTTATCATTGCTCTTTGGTTAGAATTGTGTAAAAAGTGGTGTTGATAATCTGCATTAAGGATCCCGTGTAGCAGAGTCTTCATTAAAGTTGAACAAGGCTCCAGTCATTTTTCAGACATTACACTTGGTTTGTCATTTATTTCTGGAGCATTTCTTATCTTCTGCGTTGTCAGTTTATTTTGTTGCAAGACAAATGTGTAAACATAGTTTATTCTGCCTCTTTCATCACAGGCCACTGCTGGAATCTCTTCAGCCCTGTATGGGCAGTTCCGCAATGCTCACCCAAAAGGCTGATAACAGATATCTTATCTGCTGTTTTCTTTCGCCATTAAAGTGCAGTTCATTCCTGGGATTCCATTATCTTATCATAGCTATCTGGTTTACTGCAAGATAAATTTCCTAGTCTTGTATTTATTGTATTGTGATATTCTTACAGTTTGAGGTTAAACTACAGCAAACTGGGGAAACTGATATTTCACACTAAAAATCCATTGAAGAGGTGTGTTTGTTTGTTTAGTTTAGTGGTTACACAGAATTTATGGTCTGAAATATATTATTTTACATACTTCCTGGTGAGTCTCTTTCTGTTGCGCTGTAGAAGATTCTTTCTGCTTTGTTTAGGATTATACTTGCGCATGTTGCTGGCCTCTTTTTCCCCTCACTATTCCATTGAGAATATTGCCTTGGGTATAGGTAACCCTGATTTGTCAGTTATGTATAAGTCAGAACTGTAGTACCTGCTCTAATTTTGCCATGTCTTTTGTGTAAACATGTTTTCTTGTGGTTCTCAAAAATCATAGTTCTCTCCCCACCCCCCAATCTTTATACTCTAGGAAAATTATTTTCTTACTTATATGGGTAAAGTTTAAGACCCACTGTGGTAATAACTTACCCAAATAATTATCCTCCTTCGCGAAAAATCCATATTTATTGGTTACTGTTTCAGTGTATGCCCTTGTAATATGCCAGATACTTCTGTTCTATTATTGTGTTTCTGTATAATTTAGCTATATATNGTTTCAGTGTATGCCCTTGTAATATGCCAGATACTTCTGTTCTATTATTGTGTTTCTGTATAATTTAGCTATATATGTAATTGACTTATTATCCATTACTTTAAAGCACTTTTACTGTAAATACTGTATTCAGTGTTTTCTGCTTAGCACTATTATACTGTGTTTTTAATTTTTTGAACCACAATTCTTTTATTGCTTATCACACTGCTAACGCATTACTGCCCTTAGTTTCCATGAGACTATTAGTTTGGTTCACATTTTATTTTTCACTTTTTCTACAATAACTCCTGCAGCCTGTTATTTTTATACTAGAAGAAATTTGTACCCACTTGGAATAGTTAATTTTAACCATTAACTGTTAATGTGCTTATTTTTTTATATATCACGCAGCACCTAGCGTTGGTAGTGTAAGTTCACATCCACGACACGGGAGTGATCCAACTGCAGTGGCATATTCCACACAGGGATGTGTTTGTGAGCTACCCAGTGCTCTGATGGGGGCCGGTGTGTAAGATTTGTCACTGTAGCAGTTGGTTGAATCTTGTTTCACTATGCGCACAACTAATTTACATGAAATTCCTCTCCCTGCTATGACACGGGAATGGGAAGTTTTTCTTTTGGTGGAATCAACAAATGCTACAAAAAAAATTTGTTGGTTAAATTTTATGATGCAGGTCTTCGTAATTTTTTTAACTTAATGGTAGTTACTTATTTTAAGATAATGAGCTGGTATTTGAGCCTGCAATTTCAATTTAATTCCATGATTGCCTGAGTGGTTTAGGTTTATGTCAATAGCTGTAGCATTTTATGGTAATTATTAAGTTTACGGGCTTTTCTGTAAAAAAAAAAACCCAAAAAGTGGTACATTTCCACGTAGAACACGAATATACTAGGGGCATTAATGTACGACTAATTTCTTAATATGTGCCCACGTAACCTAACAGAACCTAACCCCACAATGGGTGAATCACTATTTTACATTTTTAAACTAACCTAGGATTGTAGGGTTTTAAAATAATATAGAATTGTAAGGTTGAAAAGTAATATAAGATTATACAATATTAATCAAATCTCCAATCTACACCCTACAATCCCAGACTAGATGGGAATTCTAGAATCGTAAGTTAGTTTAAATAAATGCAATCTTAGGTTAGTTAAAATCGCTACAATCCAAAGGTTAGTTTAAAAATGTAAAATAGTGATTCACCCATCGTGGGGTTAGATTAGGTGGGCACATATTATACAATTAGTCATACGTTAATGACGCTACGATAGTCGTGTTCTGCGTTACCTACTAATAATCCTAGGTTTGTTTAGAAAGAATGTGAAATTGTGGGGTAAAAACGTCCGGAAAAACCTTGTTTGAATTACGTAATATAACTGCATTTGCACGTTAAGCTACCTGTTAGTTTACAATTCTACAATCCTAAGTTAGTTTAGAATTCTACAATCCTACGTTAGTTTAGAATTGTACTATTGTACATTTTTTAACTAGCCTAGAATTGTAGGGTTTTACACTAACCTAGGATTTTTGGGTTTTACACTAAACTACAAATTTAGGATTTTAGGGATTTAAAGGAGCCGTAAAACACACCAAAATAATATCAATTTACTCACCAATGTAGGCGGATGGTAAAATACCTCTGTCAACGGCCAATTCAACCTCACCTCACTCAATGAAATCACAATCTTCTGCAAAGCGCCACATACGCACATATAACGCACTGAAACACCTGTTTACAGCCGAATATACACACAGAAGCACTCGTTAGTAGGCTAATATAACGCACAAAAGAACTCTTGCTTGCTTTCTCCGTTTTAAATCCGCCGGATTAGAATCACGTGAAACATGCCTGCAAAGGCGCGACAGCGACTGACAAGATTAAAAATTGTCAGTTAAAATGCCGGTGATGACATCTGTCGCCGCCAGGTAGCGTGTGGAATTTGCAATGTGCAGCCATTATTAATGGCGGTAGACGTTAATAGACGTAAACAAACAAATTTCGCGATCACTTTAAATATGTTCTATTTATTTTAACATTACGCCCTCTTGAATATGAACAAGGTAAGTTGTGTAGAACCCATTAATGCAACTTTTGTTGGTCAAGGACGTTTCGTTCAGAAACGTAAACAAACTGTCTGAACAGTAATTTTGCAATTTTGTTCAATTTTTTTTTAATATGTTGTACTTATTTTAAAGCTACGCCCCTAGTATATTCGTATTCTACGTGATTAGTAGAGTGGAAATATACCACTTTTTGGGGGGGTTTTTTTTTTTTACAGAAAAGTCCCTAAACTTAATTACCACAATAACAATTCCTGCAGCCTGTTTATTTTTATACCAGAAGAAATTTGTACCCACTTGGAATAGTTAATTTTAACCATTAACTCTTAATGTGTTTATTATTTTATTTATCACGCAGAATCTAGCGTTGGTAGTGTAAGTTCACATTCCACGACACGGGAGTGATCCAACTGTCGTGGCATATTCCATACAGGGATGTGTTTGTGAGCCACCCAGTGCTCTGATGGCCGGTGTGTAAGATATGTTACTGTAGCAGTTGGTTGAATCTAATTTCACTATGCGCACAACTAATTTACATGAAATTCCTCGCCCTGCTATGACATGGGAATGGGACGTTTTTCTTTTGGTGGAATCAACAAAAAAAAAATTGTTGGTTAAATTTTATGATGCAGGTCTTCGTAATTTTTTTAACTTAATGGTAGTTACTTATTTTAAGATAATGAGCTGGTATTTGAGCCTGCAATTTCAATTTAATTCCATGATTGCCTGAGTGGTTTAGGTTTATGTCAATAGCTGTAGCATTTTATTTATAACACGCCCATGTCTTTTGGAAATTAGAGTTTGAGGTTTGTCATGGCAGGTAATCTTTTTGTACACTGTAGACTTTTATTACTAACTGTTTCCTTGTAGAGGCCCTGCCCGTGTGGTGCCCATTTGAGCCAGCCTGGTTTATTAAATTATTTTCTGATGAATTTTATTTAAAACTCGTATAGATAATTACTATGACACTCTTTTGCATTTCTCCCTATCTTTGAATATTGTTTCAAAATGCCATTTTTAAGAATAGTAAATTGGATTACCTTGCTACCTGCTATTAATATCCATTGCTTCAGACGGTAGAAAACCGTCACCTTTTGTATTACAATAGTTTTCACAATTTTGTCATTGGAGCTGATTATATCCTAATTTTGCTTCTAAAAATTGTTCTTCACTATTCCAGTGTAGAGATATCCCTTTTCATGTGAGATGCATGCATTCTAAATATTCTCAACATTGCAGATATTAAAGCATTGGTTGTCTTTCAATGCTGTAGGCTAGTCTATATACCTACTGGTTAAGTGTGTATTTGAACCCCAATATGAACTAATTGTTTTGCTTTGTTCACAGTAGCATCCTCCTTTTGGTGATGCATGCTTTTTGATCATCAAGGGATGAGTCTATAAAACTACCTAACAATATAAAATTTGTCAAAATATTTATTTTTTTCCCGTAATTTTTATTGTAATTGAGGGAAGCAGGTGGTTGCATTTTGACTTCAATTTGTGTGTTTAATTTTTCTAATGTTAAATTGTTTGTTTGTTCCACGTGAAGGTTGTTACGTTTCACATCACATGCATCTCCTTTTTGATTGGTGCTGCAGACTTTTGTCACACTTCCTGTTTTTCCTCACCTTTAGCAGATTCCAAATAGGGATGTTCCATATGTAGACAATTATTAATATTGCTGCTGTCCGGACGTTCAGGATCCTGCCCGGTCGTGGTACCTGCCGCACGATACTTACAAGTCTAGGTTTCCCGGGGCGCCAGCTAGCTGCGGAGAGCTAACACAAGTTGATGGTGATATCAGGTTCAGGGCCGCTCGCCCGTGCAGCCTCCGGCGTGTACTGACACACAATGGGTTGGTACACAATAACGTCCTCGGACACTGGTGTTAGTCAAACCTGGTTTACCCAGGTTTACTTCCCACAATACCAGATACAAGCATGTGGTGAAAGCCGAACACACGCTATGACACAATTCAAAACACAATTACACTGTTAAAAGAAAATACTGATGCGGCAGTCAATTTAGGTAGAGCCCAAAGTAAAACGAATTAAGGTGAAGCCTGGGCCGGGAAGTTAGCAGATATTCAACCGGAGTCAGCCGGTGATGTATGTCTAACACAGGCTCGCGCACGTGGGCACAACACGGTGGAGCAAAAATTAACACGAGTCCACCTCAGGTCGGCGTGACGTGAGGGCTGAAAAATAGTTCCGGTATAAAATAAGGCTGCATGCAGAAACTAACTCAGAATATCACACAGAAGTTGAAGGCCCTCATGGGACACACCAGCGTGCATCCTCCCCTGATCGCAGCTGCTACCAGACTGCCCATCATGGCCGCCAGAAGGGTGCTCTCGCAAGCGCCCTTCCGCTGCCCACACAACAAGTTAATACCCTTATTTATGACAAGATATATACACACCAAAAAAATTTTTTAATATTTATGAAATTTTCTTCTATATTGATTTTAGTTTGCTGTCTTAAGTCACATTCCTCATGTACCACCTCTCAACCTGAGGGGTTGGAGAGTATGTCGCTGTGATGTCAGTGACGTCATGTACTCGCCCTTCGCGCTAGAGTGGCCTATTGCATTGAGCCCCTTGCACTGCCCACACTGTGCCTCCCAATTACTCTGCTTTCACCTTTCTCCCTCACACACGTGAACACTCACTGGCAGAGTGCTGTCGGTGGCTGTTAAAGACTGGGCTTAATTTAGGGCGTCAGTGGTACAGCGTCAATATTAATAACAAATTATCGGTCAACATGTAATTTTTGAAAATATCTATGTAGGCCACCATGAGAGTTTCTGTTTTATTAGTGTTTTTGATATCAGTATCCTACTAATATTATAAATCTGAAAGTCTAAGTGATGCTTGTTACCATTCAGCTCCATAACGGCTGAACGGATTTTGATAAAATTTGGTATATGTAGGTCCTGGAATAGAACATAGGATACTTTTTATCCCGGTAAATTGTACGGGTCCTGTGTAATAACTACAAAACATAATTCTGCAACGGCTGGGAATTTGACCGAACTCAGCTCCATAACGGCTGAACGGATTTTGATAAAATTTGGTATATGTAGGTACTATAGGTCCTGGAATAGGACATAGGATACTTTATCCTGGAAAATTGTACGGTTCCTGTGGAATAAAAACAAAATGAAATTCTGCAACAGCTGGGAACATGACCAAAATATTTTTTTCCTCTGGTGTCAAAAGTTTTTCAGGTAGCCCAAGGACCTATGAAATGGTTTAACGACTGCTATCAATCGATAACAACCGGGGCCGAATATTTAACGTGCCCACCGAAGCCCAGAAGCGCTCAGATGTTATGCCACTAAGCGGTCGCCCAACCAAATGTGTGCCGCTGGGAACCTTGCTTAACTTTGTTGATCAAATGGTCCCTCAGCCAAGCGCAAAAAGTAGTACCTAGGTACACTTATTTCTAAAGCTACAACTTGATGAAACTTACGTTTTGATTTTCATACATCGACGCTGGAAAGCGGAAATGTGGTAACTATGCGATAGTTGCACAGATTGACCCCAAAAACAATACCGTACTTCTTGGCTATTGGGTAAAAAATATTTCCTTTCTTTTGGGTTGCCGAAATTAGTTAAAAACCTAGGCCAACATAGTATAGTATGTATATGTATAAATGTGAAAGTGTGTTTGGATGTTTGTTTGTCCTTCTTTCACGTCGCAACGGATCAACATGATATTTTTCACAGAGATAGTTGGAGGGCCTGGAAGTGACATAGGCCACTTTTTAGCCCAAAAGAATATCTCATTCCCTCAAAAAAAAATTTTGTAAAATTAGCGCTTGGGGTACAATGCTGCGTCAATGCTCGATATATCGATACTTATAGATATGTCGATACTTATAGATATATCAATAAGTATCAATATATATATATATATATATATCAATAAGTATTGATACTTATCTATATATATATATATATAAGTATTGATACTTATCTATATATATATATATATATATAAGTATTGATACTTATTATCTATATATATATATAAGTATTGATACTTATCTATATATCGATAAGGGTGGGGGGGCCTTATTAAAAAACCTAAAGAATAGTTCTGAAGTCCATGCGAGCGGAGCCGCGGGCAGAGCTAGTGATTTCATAATTCTGTTTTCACATAAATGAATTGTCTTTTCCCAATTTATTTATTAGTGTATCACTATTAAACTCAATAGTACCCGTGTGAAGCTGGGCCGGTTCGCTAGTCTTTAATATTATCAACACCCTTAATACATGTTATTAATCAAAAGAATTACCTGCATAATGGCTATTATTATGAAGTAGAGGCCACCAGTATTTGAAGTTGATAATGTCATCATCTAACCTAGTAACGAAAATTGTGCCTGGAACTTGCATTGGTAATTTTCTCATAGATTTGTTTTTTATTAAAAATCAGATCATTCTTATTTTGTGATCCCTTGTCTCCTAAGAAATCAGGATGGTAAGATAAAAAGAATATAATTAACGAAAAATTGTGTTGGATTACTTTGAAAAGTAGTTTCTGAACAAACGATTAAAAACCAAAATACATAATGATTTCTGCTTTGTTCTTAACTGTCAGAAATGTAATTGTTTACTAATAGTATAATGGAAGAAAAATACATCTTTTCCCCCCTTCTGATATTAATATTAAATGCAAGTATAAAAATGTCTTTTTTAACAGTTACAATAAGGTGTTTTGCATTTTGTAACAGTTTCCTTTCTATAATTGACATCTTTATTTAACGTGTTGTGAAATGATACTGAACTTTTACAGTCATTATTTTTAGTTCCTCTTTATGCTTTCTTAAGAAATCACTATCCATTACGTATAATAAAAATACAATAAACTTTAATTTTACCCATATTCAAAACAGGGGTGCCGGTTATAACATTAGAACTTCAGTAATTGCTTTTGATGCTTAAGTTTTCCCATTTGTTGCAGATTGAAATGACGCAGCTATAATAATTATCACTATACGTGATTCATTTTCTTTCGTTTTGCGAGGCCTAGTAATGTTTTATCAGGATTCAAAGTTATTGCGATGGTGGTTTGTTTATCGGTCATACGTTTGCTTTTTCGGGGATGTTAGTTTTTGTTCGCGATTCAGCATTGTAGATAGAAACTTTCCAACTGCAGTAGACAGTTTTTGTTCTAGAAGTGTGATTATCTTTTACTACAACACAGTTTGGAATGGCGTGGGGAGAGGGATTCCAGCTCACTCCATGCCCTTACGGGGTTACGTTTTTTGCACCCTGGGGCAAGGAGTGGGGGTAGGCACGGGGCGACTTATACCCTGTGTGCCTACCGCCTGCTAACGGTATACAGAAGGCAGTAGACAACCAGCTCCCGAAGAGGACACATCGAGTGTGGCAAATATCCCCCACACCGGCAAACTTTGTCCAGTTAAATTATTTCTCCGCTGGTGTCTGAGGTTACTCGGGTGCCAGGAGGGAACTGACGTCTCTCCTGCATATGTAAATTCTTTGTGCAATGCAGGCTTTAAATGGCGTGAATAATAAATAAACTACTGCGGCACTGCTCTTTGTTTGTTTGTCTGGTGAAACTAATTGCTCGTGACTCTGCATACTTGACGATTGTATGTGAACTATTTTATATTTATTTGGCACCCTTTTTTTTAAGTTTCATGTCTCTACCCATTGAGCGAACTGAGCTGTAATTTCCAGTCGCCAATACTGACGGCTGCCACGTTACAAGATAAATAGAAGTTGCATAGTTTTTGTGTTAAATGATGCATTTATCCATACAGAATGCTCTGATGTGTTAAATTGGTTTCATGAAAGCAATAAGTTCTCAATTGAACTAATCTTCTTTCCAGTACAAATGTATATTCACGCAACAGTCATAAGGTTTTAAACATAGCATTTTGTGTTTTAAAAATAGGTGTAGTAGAACAAGGCATTTTCTACTAAATTAAGTGTCAATCAATTTTCTTTGGGCTTTTCCAGAATGATGGACAATCGAAGCTATTAACTTACTTATTGAATTTAGTGCACACAGTATGTAGTTCAACTTACCATGTTACTTCAGATTAGCATTATGGTCCTCGAATATCACATGTAACACACAGAGTGAGGCCACCATTTTAAAAACTGTCACCAAAGTATTTTCAGTTTATATGGATGAGTACTACTGTACTTGTGTGACATGCATCATGTTACACTTTCACGTGTACCGAGTACATGATATGTTTCGGGTGCCATTTTATGATGCATCGTGTAAGCACATAAACTTCATGTATCAAATCAAAACGTTGCAAAATATTTTATTGCATTTCAGATTGAAAGTTTTTACATTTGTGCAGGCATATCTTTATTGTAACTCTCACATGGCAGAAGTTTTTGAAGTGAAACTTCTTTGGGCGCAATGAGAGTAAAATTACAAGCTCATCTCTAAATAGTATAAAACAAAGTCGCTTATCCGCGTCTGTCTGTGTGTTCGCTTAGTACTTCTAAACTACTTGATGGGTTTTGATGCTGTTTTTAACATCATTTAGAGAATTTCTTGCGGAAGGTTTTGGTTATAATACATTTATATCTAATGTAAGGATAGTAGAGAAATGTCGAACCATTTGTAATCAAGTCATAAAAAATAGCTTTTAGTGCGTTTACATGGCTTGCGCCGACTAAACTATAAGAGATATATCAAATTAATGTACTACATAATTGTATGTACTACAGAATAGTCCACGATAGCATATGTTTATCTTTTAAGGATGACCCACAGTAACCATTTTTGTCTTTCAAAGTATCGCTGTAANTCCACGATAGCATATGTTTATCTTTTAAGGATGACCCACAGTAACCATTTTTGTCTTTCAAAGTATCGCTGTAAAGACTGAATTGTTACCAGGCGAAGCCGGGCCGGTTCGCTAGTACAATATGAAACGTTTTGCAACATTTGTGAAGAAACAAGACGGAAGATCTGCACTCGGCTAGAGAGAGAATAAGAGAGAGCTATTTTGTATACCTAATAATCGCCAAAGCAGTTTAACTTCTGTAACATGTACTGAGTTACACGCACTCTTTTTTCTTTTTTAATTAAAATTGTTGCTGTCTGGGGTAGTGGGGTGACATGTCCATGTGCTGGCCATACTTATCAGGATAAGAGTACTTAATACCCAGGGTGCCAGTTAGCCTCTGCCGTTCAACATAATGGTGAGCATGAGCTCTCAGGATGACGTGGAGTGGTCCGCCGGTGTGGCTGAACAGGCATGAGTGATAAACAATACTGCTTTCAATCTCACTCCTGCAAACTATGCTGCTGTCAGGGCCACGCTGCACACCCTAAGAGGATAGCATTGCACTTCAATTAAATAAAGGACACAAACACTGACCCCTTTTNCAGGGCCACGCTGCACACCCTAAGAGGATAGCATTGCACTTCAATTAAATAAAGGACACAAACACTGACCCCTTTTACCAGCTTTTTTGACCACAGCCACCACGTGGTACAAAACACAGTTCTCAGCACACAAAAAACACGTTGCCTTAATAATAATGCTGCCAAACTACAGTTATGCCTCTCGGAAATATACNAGTTCTCAGCACACAAAAAACACGTTGCCTTAATAATAATGCTGCCAAACTACAGTTATGCCTCTCGGAAATATACAAAGTTTGAGTCTTGCATGATTTCCGCTGGCCAGGATGCCAATGGATAGAAACTCTGGAGTCGGCTGGTACAGTACTTGTACAAACACGTGACTGGCCTGGGCACCGTGGTTCGGTCAAGAAAATTAATTAAAAGATTCTGAGAGTGTGGGGAGGGCACATGTGGGGGCGACACTGTTAAAAGAGAAATAACCACTTTAAGTTAAACAATGTTCCTGAAAAAAAAAAATTAATGCTTCGGTCTGGGGGGCTCAGAGTATGTGACGTCGATGTTTTGAGGGGTTTGAGTGTACATGACATTACGTGGCGCTCAGGCACCTGGGTACCACACTGTGAAGTCGCGTTTCTGCTGCATGCTTTACGCTGATCACTGCCTTTCTCCGTTGGCCTCCCGTGCTGCTCACTTGCACTTCCACGCACTCATACAAGCCCTCAGGGTGTCGTCCTGGTGCTGCTGGTTAGCCGCCAGGACTGCGCTAAAGATTATGGGATGTGGTACGGTGACAAAACCCTGAAAACAACTAGATGGCCTTACCCACTAGAATGAAATACACCTAAGAGATGAAGACATGTTATTTGTATNGCTGGTAATTATTAAGTTTAGGAGCTTTTCTGAAAAACACAAAAAAAAATTCAAAATTAAGATATATTTCTACTCTACTAATCACGTAGAACACGAATATACTATGGGCGTAGCTTTAAAATAAGTATAACATATTTAAAAAAAATTGAACAAAATTGCGAAATGAGCAGTATAGCCAGTTTGTTTACATTTCTGAACGAAATGTCCTAGACCAACAAAAGTTGCATTAATGGGTTCTGCACAGCTTACCTTGTTCATATTCAAGAGGGCGTAATGTTAAAATAAGTAGAAGATATTTTAAAAACTTGCGAAATATGTTTATTTACGTCTGTTAACGCCAGAGGAACTATACCACCCCCCTACCTAGGTGAGTCAATTTACATTCTTTTGGTGTGTTTTACTGTTGCTTCAAATCCCTACAATCCTACATTCGTAATTTAGTGTAAAACCTTACAATCCTAGGTTAGTGTAAAACCCTACAATCCTAGGTTAGTGTAAAACCCTACAATCCTAGGTTAGTGTAAAACCCAAAAATCCTAGGTTAGTTTAAAAATGTAAAATAGTGATTCATCCATTGTGGGGTTAGGTTAGGTGGTCACATATTACGAAATTAGTCGGACGTTAATTCCCCTAGTATATTTGTGTTCTGCATCATTAGTAGAGTGGAAATATACCATTTTTCGTGAATTATTTTTATTTTTGCCGAAAACCCCTAAACTTAATAATTACCATTAAGCTTTTTAAAAATAATACATGCAGAACTTAATTTGCAATTTAAGCACAAATTACATACAAACACTTAAATACTTCCACTTAACATTGAAATTTCTATAGATGCTTGCATAAACCCTCTAAATATTACTGACTTCTCAGATTACATAATCTGCAGCCTTTATGCTTGAATGCGGAGAGTTATTGATGACCTAGGGGCTACACGTTATCTTGCCACTGTACTAACTGTAGGCCTATAGCTACTTTTTTGAACAGTTTTCCTTAACTTCCTTAAAAGTTGCATTATTAAATTTTAGTTTGCATTTATTATAGATTCTAGATATAGCCTAACTTCTGATATCTTTTCATCTTCCATTTAAATAACAAAAGGATATATGCACTAGGTTAAATATGTTAGATTATATAACAAAAATAAAAACCAAACCATGAAAAGCAAAGATAAAATTTCATGCCTACAATGGTTGGCCAGCAAGATCATTTGATAGATAGTTGTGTATTACACAAAACTTGACATTGACAAGGTTTTCTTTACATGAACTTACATGTTATTCTCTATAAAAATTTTGACAGACGTTGTAGGTGTCGAAAATAGTCACTTATTTCAAATGACTTATTTGTCAGTAATTATAAAGAATAGCGACTTTTTGAAAGGAGACAAAAGTTATATATATGGGTTTTGCATAGCTTACCTGTTTGATATTTACGAGGGCGTAATGATACAATAAACAGAACGTCAAAAATAAAATAGATAAAATACGAGGAGTTGGGCCGCTTTGTTTATGTCAGATGCCAAGTTGTATAGCCCTGTAATGCTGTAGTTAAGTAAACAAATGCGAATCGGCAGTCACCTGTCTGTTGTGGATATGTAAACTTTTCCATAGGTTAGTTGGCTGGTATATGCCATACTGTGCGGTTCGCGGCATGTGGAGTGTTGCTGTGTGTGTGAGTTGTGACGTCCAAATCCGACCGTGTGAAGGCTCGTGATTTAAGAATGGAGGGTGCAAGTACGAGTGCTTCTGTGGGTGATAGTCATCTATGTGGCGGGAGTTACTTGTACGTTAGCCAGCTTATTGAATTAACATTGTTTTGGCCACTATTGTTTGATTATTTAGTAGATTATGGTGTGTCGAATGAGATAAGGTGCAACTCATGCGCGACGGTAGTAGACTTGGCCGAGGACAGTGAATTTTTTCACTGTCAATGGTCAGTTAGGACACGTATCGGTAAGGAATATAGAAAGGTGCTTTGTAATTTTAGAAAACCTTTTCGGCACCGCACATGGTTTGGAAAAAGTAAATTTAATGTAGCCTTAATTTGTAAAATAACATATTTTTTTAATACTATTTCACATCCTCCCACCAAATTTATTAGTAGAATGTGTCATATTAGAGTGGTTACCATCGTGGATTGGTCGTTCTTTTGTTGCGAGGCGATGATTGACTGGTGTATGCGTGAGACAAGGGAAAAAATTGGGGGGTGGGTTCTTTCGTTGGATAAACAAAGCAAAATTTGAGAAGCACAAGCATAATAAGGGTTGCATCATCCAGGGGCACTGGGTTTTTGGTGGGATCGAGAGACTTACTAATCGTATATTTCTTGTTTCTGTCGAAGATCGTACTAGCAGGATGTTTCTGAATCTAATCCACAATTCATAGAGCATGGAATGACAATTATAAGTGACTGTTGGTTTGCATATAATTGTCTTTCAGAGCACGACTATGAGCACCTTCGGGTGAATCGTAGCATGAATTTCGTTGATACTGATACAGGAGCGAACACCCAAAGAATAGAGCGTGTGTGGCGGGATGTGAGGCGCGGTCTTCCTCGGTATGGCAGGACGCCGCCCTTCGTGGGGTACCTGGCGGAGTTAACATTTTGCCGCCGGTACCCCAACGAAGGCGAGCACATGCACCTCTTCCTACTCGCAGCTGGAAAATTATACCCACCGCCTACTTAGGTGAGTAAATTCACATACTTCCGCTATGATTTATTATGTGTAGTATATGTATATGACAGGTTTTTGCATTTTGTGGTATGTCGTCAAGGGTTTGTATATTACTGTGTGTGTAGCTATTTTTAATGTAGCAAACCTAACCAAATACAACCGAACTTCGCGATATGTAACGCACTGGTGTTATTTGCACTGCTGCACGACAAAATACAATATTATGTGATGGCAAACAGTACCACTGTATTTACATTTCATGTTGTTAGATAATGTTTGGTTAGGTCTTTTTGCATTTAACGTATTTACGTAAGTAAAGGATTTAACGATAATGTACATAATTTGCACATGTTTTACCCCACAATTTCCCTGATCTTCATAGCCCTCCCCACTATCGTATTTGTGGTTTGTATTAATAATATGTTAATGTCTCTAGTAAATTGGTTTTCTGTGTAATTAGTAGAGTGGAATTATACGACATTCCGTGATTTTTTCTTTTGTTATTGGAAAAGTTGCAATTCTTTACAATTACCCTGTCGGTCGGTGTTGTCTGTAGTTTCGTAACATCAAAGACTTATTACCAAAGTGTATCTGCTATACTTTGACTATCATTGAGTGCCGTTTCTCATTTTCTCTACTATGAATGCTCGTAAGTTGTCAAAATTGCAGCATTTGTGAGTCCCAACACCATGATCGCTCTGTGTAGTCAAGATCATGTCATTTTCCCATTCATGCACAAGGAGCATTTTTTGTTCTTTCACCAGGATCGCCTTTGAAGTAGAGTTTGATTCGTTGATAGCGTGGAAAATCTAAGCACATGTCTCACAGCGTCTCACATTATATCTGACTGTTTTCTTGAGAGCTGTGTTTACAATAGAAAAATTAAACATTAAATTATGTATTATGATGTATACAGAAGAACTGTGAATGTGTTTTCTTGTGTGTTGGTTTTCAAGAATTACGTTGTTATGATGGTTTGATTGGACTGTGTCCATTGCTGACCATGAGACTAAATAACAATCTTGCGCGCACACACACACAGAACTCAGCAAGACAAAAGACGAAAAAACCTACTACACCACCGTCAGATAATTAGGAAAAGCTGTTCCCTTGTCAATAAAAAATTAATATGTATATAATTAAAACCACAAAAAAAATAGACAAATGACTTATTGTTACAAAACAGGACAGACAATGAAAGCAAACCAAAAAGACAACACAATAACAAAAACACCACACGAGTGAACACAGCAGTGGAAAAAACAATGTCAGTGGACACTGCTGAACAATAAAACTCAAAACACACACAAAAACCACAATGAAAGACAAGTCAGGAAAAGTATTCCCTGTCAGATTATAAAACCAAATAAATCAATCGCTACGGACAACACAGGAGAAACAAAAATTACCAGAGAAAATAATAGATAAACCAACAAAGAAGAGAGAACAACGAAAATAACACAAAAAATAATAAGTCTTCACAACGTTTCAGGGCCTGAAATCTGTCCCCTTCTTCAAGGGGAAAACAGGGAGTATATATACGATTCTAGCACTCTTCCAAGTGCACCAATAGGAGGGCAGGTTGTCTCTGATTGGTGGTGCTTGGAAGAGTGCTTGCTGATTGGGCCAAGAGGCAGCCTGTGGGGTGTAGGTACTGTTGAGTGGAAGTACAGGTCTAATTTGAAGTGTAATTATTTATTTTGGACAACAAAACTTAGTTTTTAATTATTGGTAGCCATATTACCTTTAATGCTATGCTCTGTTGATTTATGGCATTACTATTGCAGTTGATGAAAGCAGATTCTTTGCGTTTTCTTTTTATGGCATTTTGCTCTTTGTCTATGGGTACAGAATTTTCCCACAGAATCTTATGATTATTTGACCAGGCGTGTTCACATAGTTTTGATTTTTCTGTTTCCTCCTGTTTAGTGTTCTTTGACATGGGTGGGCAGTGGCTGGCCTGTTTCCCCTATGTACGCATTTCCGCACTGACAAGATTTTAAATACATTCCTGTGTGTGTTGTTGATCACTGGCGGGTTTTACTTTTGTTAGTATTGTTTTTATTGTTGTAGTGTCCTATAACATATGGAATAACTACAGTGGCTGCAGGAGGTTCTGTGTTTTCTGGTTTTGTGATTATTGAATTGTTTGGATATATCATATTTTTAATGAATTTGTGTGGGTAGCCATATTACTGAGCAGTTCTTTCTTTATGTGGTAAAGTTCTTTTTGTTTACTTTCCCCATCCGAGCATAGGCTCTCATCCCTTTTTATAGTCCATCTCATATATGAAGGCCACATTCTTGACAGTTACCGATCGCAGCGCCAATGTTTACTTTTCGTGTATGTATCCATTCGCCATCAGTTGGTGCATCAAATGAAGGCTTTGATGCTACGAGTTAGCGCGTCCAGGAGGTGCTGCTTCGTGCGGCAATTGAACTACTTGGGTGGTGCGGCAGACGGCGAAACTGAGTTTGGAGGGTGTGTAGGGTCGTTTGTAAACTCTGTACACTAAATATATATTACTTTAAAAATTATGCAGAGCTTGCGAAAAATAAAACAGTAATTATTAAATTTAGGGGCTTTTATGAAAAACACAAAAAAATTTCAAAATTATGATCTATTTCTACTTTACTAATTACGTAGAACACGAATATATTAGGGGCGTAGCTTTAAAATAAGTAAAACATATTTAAAAAAATTGAAAAAAATTGCAAAATGAGCAGTATAGCCAGTTTGTTTACATTTCTGAACAAAACGTCCTAGACCAACAGAAGTTGCATTAATGGGTTCTGCACAGCTTACATTGTTCATATTCAAGAGGGCGTAATGTTAAAATAAGTAGAACATATTTTAAAAATTTGCGAAATATGTTTGTTTACGTCTATTAACGTCAGAGGAATTATACCAGCCCCCTACCTAGGTGAGTCAATTTACATTCTTTTGGTGTGTTTTATGGTTCCTTTAAATCCCTACAATCGTAGGTTAGTGTAAAACCCAAACATCCTAGGTTAGTGTAAAACCCAACAATCCTAGGTTAGTTTAAAAATGTAAAAAAGTGATTCACCCATCGTGGGGTTAGGTTCTGTTAGGTTAGGTGGGCACATATTATGAAATTAGTCGGACGTTAATGCCCCTAGTATATTTGTGTTCTGCATCATTAGAGTAGAAATATATAATAATTTTGAAATTTTTTTGTGTTTTTCAGAAAAGCCCCTAAACTTAATAATCACCAATAAAATTATTGGTATCTGTTCGTAAATGTATTATATAGAGCAAACGAACGCTATTCTCTTTTGGCTTTTAATGCTTTGAAAATAATTCTACAGATGGCGTGCACAACCTTTCAGCGCGTGGTCTGGCCTCATTTCAGCGCGTAGTCTAGCCGCATATTTTTCTCAAGAGGTAGCGTCTTTGTAAAGTTGACCGTTCTTCTATTACTAGCTCGGAATGACACAAATTTTAAATATATTTCTGTAAATTATTTTAAAACATAATTTGACAATATTATGCTTTTGGAATTAATATTAAACACATAAGGAAAAACTGGGTTTGTTGCATGGGTTCATTAGTTTTTAAGAACAGGTAACATAACATTAACTCGCAGGTGTATAGACAGGCAGGAACTCCCATGAGACTTCCTTTACTTCATACATAGGCCAAAAAAAGTGCAATTGTGTACTTTATAGAATAAGCTATTCATTCATCTTCATCCATGGATATGAATTGGTGTTAGTTAATAGTTTTGGTATAACTTATTTTAAAGGGGCCACAGTGGTGTAGGGGTTAGACTACTCACCTCCCACCAATGTGAACAAGGATCAATTCCCTGCAGGGTCGCCTCTGGATTTTTGCATGTGGGAATTGTGCCAGATGATGCGACTGGTTTTTGTCGGGGACCTACAGTTTCCCCTCGCCCTTGCATTCCAGCACTACTCCATAGTCACCTTGCTTCACCCTCATCGGCTCTCAAGACCTCGATGTTAAGAGCCGCCCAAATCTCTTCATTAAATTGTATATTTTAAATAATTACAATGTTGTAATATCCTTGCATTACAAAATAAACATAACAAGTGTTACTGTACAGGCAACATTATAATGTGTCACATTAATTGGATAAAGCAGTTATAATATACGCTCATTTTCGTAAAAATAGCAGCACCCAGTACAAACTGTCCACAAGATGCCAAAGTTGGTATACAGCACCATCATTGGTGATACTGCAACTGATTTAAGTTTCGTTATGATTGGCATTGTATAACTGCCCCCAGGGGGTGTGAATACCATACAACCCTATAAATTTTAAACGGTCAGACAAAACTGTGTGTGGTTTAATGAGAGGGCATGTGAAGTGAACCGCAATGACTTGGTAGTATATTCAAAACACATGTGAACAGATAATAGTGTTTAAGTAAGGCGAATAGACTGCGGGATGTAGGGTAGTCATTCTGTGAAATTTCTCACCACCAGGACCATTGTGACTGAACAGTGTGATGGTGTTGGGAGCATTGGGAACACATGCACCGGGAAGGCTCTGGGTGATCCAGAATGATCATCAAATGAGAGGAATAATTCATTGTCTGACATGTGTGAACTAAAAATGTCTCTTTCCACCATCCAGAGACCTGCAGCATCTGTAGTGACTCCTGTTCCCACACAATTAATTTCAGGGTGACTTGCAGAAGACATGCATTCATGCAGACATGACATGATCATTTGTTATGCCATCGCATAACACCCCAACTACTGCCACTTTGTTTAGTCTGTAAGTAATGACTCCATGTTTTATCTGGACGCTGTGGACGGCCATACTTGGGTATGGAGGCAAGGCACAAATCCAGGTTTCATTGTTGAGCAACACATTTCCAGAACTGATGGTTTCATGGTGTTGGGAGCTATCCTCTATGATTGGCCTTCCATGGTAATGATCAGAGGAACACTGATAGCACAGCAGTACATTCAGGAGATTCCGTGAAATCATGTGCTTTGCCTTGGGAGGAGGGTGGGTTCCAGTGGGCAGTTTTTCTTTTTCAGCTTGATAATGCTACCCACACACAGCATGATTTTCTCAGGACTGACTTTGTGCTGTCAACACCCTTCCTTGGTCAACTTGATCTCCAGAATTGTCTGTGTGTAGGACATGTATTGATCCGGCTGGGATGGCAGCTTCAGCCGCAGCATCTGGAGCTGCATACATGCTACTGCTATGGGATCTATGGGATATGCGACTACTATGGGATTATCTTCTTTGGGATATGCAACTACTATGGGATGATCTTCTATGAGATATGCAACTACTATGGGATGATCTTCTATGAGATATGCAACTACTATGGGATGAATGTTAGGACGTCTGTATGATTACATTTTGGACTGCTATCACCACTTGTATACATTCTAAGAGTGGTGCAGCAGTGTAATAAAGTTATTACGGTATTCATATGTACAACTTTGCACAAACTGCTCATTTGTCTTGTTTTTTTTTTTAATTGGTAATTTTTATTATTCCTATTGCATGTACGTAGTGTCATTCCATTTTAACATTTCCTGGGTGTGGTGATTTTTACGGTGATAGGGTGTATATGCAATTTAGTGGATGGAAAAGTAAAACATAGTCTTAAATAAAGTAAGACTTGGAGGAAATTTTATGAGTCATCTGTCATTTAGGAATCTTCGGCATCTTTACTTCATGTCATGTTGGTTAACAATAATGTTGCTAGAAAATGTGGATACAAAGAGCTAAGTTAGTTTATTTCTGCAAAAACACTGGGCCTATGCATAAATAAAGAGAAGTATTTAAAAACCCTGGAAATAAGCATAGTATGGTCATCTTGTCTAGGTTTAGTCTTGTTCCCATTGAATGTTTTCAATTCCTCCGAGATACTGCAAAATTCTTCTGCCATATATCTGTTTGTAGCTGAGCTGGACTGTATCTCTGGTCTAAAGCCTGTTACACACGGTTCACTTTCTTTTGCAAGAAGGTGTACACCTTTCTTGTTCAAGTCAACTTGCATTGTGTGACTGGCAAACTTGTTTGCAAGTGGCTTGCGTGCTAGCTTGAATCATTTAGAGACTGTTCTATTTTTTTGTTCACCGTCTTGTGCAAGTAATCCGTTTATATTTGCGTTTTATAAGTTTACGTAATTCCCGTACATTTATTTATGCGGATATTGTTAATTTGAGAGTAGAAACCAGATTTTCATTCTGTATTTAGTGATTTGTTATGTTTGTAAAACCTTTGTGTGTTGTGGTGGAAATGAATGACTGGAATGCTGCAACATCCAAGTACTACCACTGCGAGTACAGTATGCACATGGGACTTTAATACAAGAGTGTGTTCACCTTCTTGTTCACAAAAGAAGTCCGTCTGTATCAGGCTTTAGACTTAATCAAATTATTTTCTTGCACTTCCTGAGTGAATTACCGGAAGAGTCTATTATCTCATACTGACTGCACCACTGACAACTTTTATCTTTAAGGTGGGTTGGCAACTGCTTGTTTTGATGGAAATGGAGTATGTCGAATGTATAGTCATCATTAAACACCTATTACTGAGGGTATGACTATACCACCGTTTGGCAGCTACTGTTTGCGGTTATGGTCAATGTCTTTCCCACACACTCACCTTTATGCTGCTCATTCAGTATATGCCCTCTCTTGAGCCTCACTTGTTTCTGTTCCCAACACATTCATCTCTGATGTCTCAAAATAATGGCCTATGTAACAAACCAGACCAGATCTTCATGATAGTGTATTTACTTTAAAGGATTGTTTTATTATTATTATTTTACCAGGAGCAGCCAACTCCTGAGTGCTTATTCTAAGTTTTGTTGTTTACTGAAAATTAACTTTTCACAGGTTGCGTATAATAAATAGTAGGCCCCTACCTGATTATAAAAGTGTTGATTTCTTTTGTAACCTATAGTTCATTCACAGTTACTTCCAACTTTTCTGAAGGTTTGTTAGAGTTCTACTTTCAGATATCTCTCCACCTCATTTAAACAAAGCTAAACCAAGTCTAGAAATTTATACTAAATGGAAAATGTACTGCATTTGTGTGCACTCAGTATAATAATATTTTGCACAAGAACCATCTATTTCTTACTAGTCATTACCATGTCTATTTTCTCCCTGTTTTTTTAATTAATATTAAATAGGAATCAAATATTATAATTTATAGATAAAATATAAGTAAAATTAAATTTAACCAAAAATTAAGTGATTTTATGTTAACAGAAGTATAAAACATTAGTAATAAGCGACATATTTCAGAAATAATCAAGCACTTCCTACATGGAGTGATTTTTCAAAGGTTTGATTCAAAAAATGTACACACATTTTACATATTTATATTGAATTTTGTGCTGTGCTGGGTGTGAGGAATTGTGGTTGGTGGCCGTGTTGAATTGAGAGGATTTTTTCACACAGTCTTTCACAAGTACTATAATATTGTGTTGCTATTATTACCTGTCAGGGTAACCAGTGTAAAAGTTTAAAGTCAACTTTGGATTATTAGATTCAAGGTTTTTTGTCGTACAATACGCCTCATTTTACAGCACATTGTTTTACTTTTGCCATATTTATACTTTCAAATAAAAATAACATGCAGTATATTTAATTGCAATAGAAAAATATCATGATGTGTGAAGTTATATGAAGACATTTAATGTTGCATTATCAGTGTCTTGAGATTGCAAGATTCAGTTCTTCAGTTTTGTTTTGTTCTTGTAATTAAGAAAATTATATTTTGTGCTTTTACATTGTCTATTCCACTTTCTTAAAATATTGTTTGTTAACTATTATTTCAATTTTCTATATTGTGGCATTTCTCTTAATATGTTTTAATTGATTTACTAACTGTGCAATGTGTGTGTTCTTAGTCGTAAATGTATTCATTTAAAAATCTATGGTTTCCAAGTTTATTATTTTATAGTATTATAGCATAGGAATGTCAGGGAATAGTTTTCCTACTCAAACTGAATTGGCTGTATGTAATCTAATGTGCATTCTTATAATTGGGAAGGAGGTAATTTTCATTTCTAGCAATTATTTAAAAAATTTTAAATATTTTATTTGTACCACCAGCTTGTGGAAAATTCAGGGACTTTTAATATTTTGGTCAGGGTAAGTTGGGGAAATGAAATCAATGATATCAAGGGCAGCCGTGCTGAAATACATCTTTACAAGGAATACATGTTCTTCCACAGAATACCAATGTTTACAGTACTGCAATATTTTGTCAGACTACAGAGTATCAAAAAGTACCCAAATTAGATTGAGGACAACAGAGCTACCTTCGAGTGGGATATACAGTTTATGTAATAATAGTTTTGGTTGTTTCTTTTGAATGTCTCTTTGAGTCTTTATTTAGACAGTGTTTCAAATTGCTGAATAAATAGAGGAAATGCAATACACGTTTACAAAATACATTTATATTGGTACAAAGAAAAGTACATGTGTAAACTGATTTACTTTCACAAATTGAAGAGAAATCTCCCAGGTTGGCTCCCCCACCCACAGCACTGCCAATGGACACTTTTTTGGTAACATTGTACAGGAAGCAAATGAGGACCTCGTGACTAAAGAAGGAAGATGGAGCGTTGTGTTGTACACTGGGACATGGTAACTTATGAAGCTCACTTTTTATTTACGAGTGCATGCTGTTAGGTGCCAGGCAGTTTAGTGACCCTTAAATTATGAGACTATACAACACTCTTATTAGTGAGATTTATTAGCATCGTTCCTTTTCTTGCAACATATCTTTTGTTTCAGGTTGCAAGTGTATTCTCCTATAATGGACACTTTCTTCTTCAGAGGAGGTCTCGTAGACAGACTGAAGTGTCCTAGATGCAAGGAATACATGAGAGCACCCATTTCACAGTGTTATACCAGCCACAACATTTGTGGTGCCTGCAAGGAGAATTTGGCTGAATGCCCAGAATGCCAAGGGGCTTTTGTGACACGGAATTACAAGTTAGAAAATACCTTGGAAGCAACAAGTTTTCCGTGCATAAATGTGATGTTTGGTTGCCCGGAATCCATGGTCGTGGGGAAATTGCGACAACATGCGTCTGTGTGCCCGTATCGTCTGTACGAGTGTCTTGTAGGCAAGAGAGTAGGCTGCAGTTGGAGGGGTGGGAAGGCTTTAATTCTTGCGCACGTTCAGGAGAGGCACAAAGAAGTTGCATTTATTAAGGGGGGGAGATTCAGTGTAGTCGTGTATAATTTTGATTTGCCAAAAGAGGTGCAGGAGTGCCAACTTCTGCAAGCTTACGGTGAAATATTTTTGTTTCACCAGCATTACAATGCTGCAGATGAAAAAGTTTACAGTGCTGTCCAGTACGTAGGGCCAGCAGAGGTAGCAAAAAAGTTTATGTACAAAGTCACATATGCATCTGTGATTTCTCCTGAGAAAGTGTCCATGACTTGCACCACTCATACCGAGTCTGAAGATTCCAAAACAATTTTGAAGTCTAAAGACTGTACTTATATAGAATTTAGAAAACTGAAGATGATAGTTCATGATCATAAGGTGAAGTTTGAAATTAAAGTCAAAAAGGTAGAAAACTAAGTTTTGCAGAAGTGATAATGATCTTTGAATAATGATTTATTTTTGAGGGATTTTGATTGTTTGGAAAGTTGAATATTTTAAAATCTATTGTAATGATTTATATAGTAATTATAACACTATGAAAAAACTTTTGTAAAAAGAGTAAGGAGTTATTTTTATAAAGCAGGCAATATTTCTCTTTTGATTAACTGAGCAGGTGAAATATGTTGGTATTTTAAATCCAATAGTATCATGAGGCAAGCAGAAGTATAAGCTTTGTTTTGTAGACGTTATCCTGTTTTACATTTGTAAATGATGTATCGTTTGTTACCATTTTTCTCTTTTGTATGTAAAAGTTTCCTTTTTTTTTTTTTTCTCGTGCGTGCACACGTGTGTGTTTGTGGGTGTAACTTTGCATGGTACAGGAAGTAAGTATTTTGGAAGCACATGTATTAGTGGATTAGTGATTGAATAAATAGTGGAACAGCATGCTAACTAACAATGGGCTACTGTAAAAAAAAAACCATCATCACTTGTAACAGAAAAGTTGTAGTTTATAAATACACACCTGAAAAAATGTTTTGAACCACCAGGTTTTCTGAGTTACTAGGCTGCTTACAAAACAAGAGTAAGCATGGGATGAAAATACACACTGTGTGGAATATGTACTTTCTAATGTCTCTTTGTACTGCACAGACTATCCCAGTGAACAGTCTTCATAAGCACACAGTACAGCCTCTCGTATCTGAGATGAAATTGTTATTAAATGTGTAGGACAAATCAATATATTTATGCCAGGGAGTCGTAAACCACATTATTTTACTTACATTTTCATACTGTAATTATTTGATTTTAATATGCAGTGTGTAAAGTTATTATAGACTAGGGATGGGTTGGTTCCATTATTTTTCTGATTCTAGGTTCTGTACCGGTTCTTAAAAATTTGTTTTCGGTTCTTGATTATTTTTCTTGTTTTTTTACTGCTATAAGTGTAGAAGTCCAATAACATTTTGTAACAGCTTCATGTTTTCGTTTTATATTAAACGACTCTGGTTTCAATGAGAAATACAATGTCAAAATGCAAAACAAATTAAAATTAAGAAGTGCATATTCTTTTGCACAAGTTTACTATGGGCCCATCTACAGTAAGTTTTTTACGCCAGCCAATCGGATTGAGAGACATCAGATATATACCTTGGTGTGTAAAAATAGATTGTCAAAATAAATGTAAACATGAAAAATTTTGTTCCGGTCACTAACCGGAACATTAAAAATCAAAGTAGCCAACACAAGAACATCAAAATTCCCTCGTGTTCAAAAGTTATTTCCTGTTGACGTACTTTATTATACAGCGTAGGCTTAATCATTTTTCATTATGTTGATTGTAGACAGCAGATTTTCGTATGCTGTGTTGTATGCCAGTTATGCTACATTATTGTATGTCATTTTTGATTGTAGACAAGCCCTAACTAGTAGAAAGTGCTTTATCTAGTAATACAGCACACTAGTAAATTGGTAACACACAATTCTTCTGTTCTCTACTTGATAATTAAATGCACAGTATTAATGTAAAAATAATATTTTTTGCTACTTGGACGTAAGCTCCGGCAAAATTTTAATAACTTTAACATGCACATACGTCACATAACCTCCAAGATAATTATTTTCTTTCACGCACATCAAAGTTATGGTGCATATATGCATTGATCATGTCGCTATCAAATGGCTCCTCCAGTTCACCCCCATGAGCACTTCATTGTACATTGTCCACCATAGCGTTATCCGTGTTGTACATGTTGAGCATAACAGCTGTACACATTATCTATGGACACTTATTTTTGTTTACTATGAAAAATACACATAACAATTTTGTTGTCCTTAAGAATGTAGACACATTAACCAATGTTTAAACATGAAAATATTACTTATTAATTGAATGAACGTGGTGGTAGGTAGTTCATTTCCCACTTCATGGACATCAATGTACAGAACTAGTGTATTATGTCCTAGTAGAACCCAGATTCTGACACCAGTTCTCGGTCCCAGTTCTCAATGCCAAGAACTTGAACCGGTAACCAGAACCAACCCATCCCTATTATATACCTAATTATAAAATAAAACTTTAGACTCTTTGTATCAGTTTGGCTGTATTTTAATGATAAACTTAGATATCTGGATTTTCTACAATCGGGATTGCCTGGTGCCACTAGTCCACATATCAGAGGTTTTACTGTGTTTTTTTTACACTGAACCACCCAACACGTCATAATTGGGCCCATTGATGCGTCACCTGCAATGTAAAAGTGTTTGTACGCGGATGTGTACTAAGTGGCTGCATGATCATCTTGTACATTTATTTTACACAGAGTAGTCTATGGTGATGGTGAAACTGTGGCTGGTAGTTTAGAGAGTACCAGTGAGACTCCAATGATGCCGCATGACGACATGATTTCAAAGACATTTGGTGCTGGCAACTTTCTGGTGGACAAAGGAGTGAATATTACGCACTGCTTTTCCATTGATGCACTAACAATGGATGAATGCACACAAGGACAAAATGTAGCATCACATTATCAAAGCCTTTAATGTTGGAAGCATTTCTGTAGTACTTGCACAAGGTTGACTGTGCCTTGGAACACCAATATTTTCTGAAATCATTGCACACTGAACATTCTCAAGCAAGTGTAAAAGTACATTACAGGTGTATCAGCCACTGAATTTTCCCAGTTACCTTATCAGTGTATCCAGTAATGTTTGTAGCATAATGTGAAGTGTTACTGATGTAGTTTCTGCAGATTATAGACAGTGCTTTTTAAAGTATATTCCTTTTAAATTCAGTGTATTCAGGCTATAACTTTTATCGATAGAAGGTTTAATACTGGTCCAGTATTCGTGGTACACAATGTGCAACCATTACTCAGCCATTAACGCATTCTCCGTAATGTGTGTAAGAGAAAATGTTTTCACAAATAGTTCAACTTTTTTACTGATAGCAGCAACTTACACTTACACTTGCTCTTTACACTTATTTATAGATATTTGAGGAAATGTTTAGAAAATAGCAATGCGAATTTAGAAATAAGTTTTCGATAATAAACATGCTTTTGTACTATTATGTTTTGTATAAGGGATTAAGAAAATAGCCTGACTGTGTTATCATAACACTGAAGGTATATTCTCTGAAGTTCTTAAGATTTAAGATTTTCTAAATTATGTACTGTAATGTTTATTGTATGTAAAATTGTTTGAATTATAGTATATATGTAAATGGCATGATTTTTGTTGCATTTTCTTTTGTGTTTATTCTTGAGAGTATTAACAGAATTTATAATACTGTTTTAATGCTGTGTGACTGCTGTCACAAACAGCATATGAAGATTGGAACAAAATAGTTTCAACAGGTTTAGTCTTACATAAAAAACGTGACAGTTAAATTTCTAAACACAGTCTCGTGGGTACTAATCTCTAGGGAACACCAAATAAAAAGGCAGTACATCCAAGTTTTCATATTTTGCATGTTAAATGGTCAAATTCACACATGGGATCGTGGTCGTACATTTCTTATAAAGTACAAGAAACAACAGGGTTGCCACCTCGAAGAAAGTCTGGGCTGGGCAATTTTTTTCAAACAAAAATAAACGTGCAGATACTTAACAGTTTCTGTTAGTAAGAAACCATGAACAGACAATTAATTTTTTAAAGTTGTATTTATACCTTGTTACCATCAAGATTTTTGTATTAATACAAAATGTAATTTTCTCACAATATTTAAAAAACATTCTAAAAACAAATTGTTACCAACCCATATCTCGTCAATGTAAATTATTGGATGCCACTCCATTCTGTAATGAAGAATTGACTTTAAAGATTTACACAACCAACAATTAATAAAATATATGTGGTCTTTCCATTAGTATTAATTTTTGCACATTTTTAAATTTAAAATTACCTTCTTCAGTATTCTCCTCAAGGCTATGTACAAATTCCCCCCTCCTCGAGGAAATTAACTTTTTCTTCTCTTAGAGCAACGAGAAGCCTAGGGGATGCTTGATTAACAGTTGTTTAATTTGACATCGTGATTCTGTAGAAGAAAATACATTCTTGCATTAACTGTGCCACCACAAATAAGGCAAATAATGTCTCGGACTACTCTTCTCGACACGAGTCGCAATTCATATTTATTTCGCCTGGACGTTTTTGGCACATCTTCCTGGTGTTCTCTGCAAACTGTTACAAACTTCGGCACCTTCTTTGCGAATTCCGGTAACCTTTCAGACAAAGTTCCGTACATAATCTGAAACATGTTACATGGCGGAGAAAAAAAATATTTTAACTGTCCGCCAGATTCTTCATCACGTTTGTATATCACACTTGTAATTATGCACTTCCTTTGCTTCACTGAATATAGTTTTCCTTCTTCTTCGAACGTGCCATATATTTTACTGTGCTGACACACAACCAAATCCAACGCAGCTAACCGGCAGTGTCCTGTTGCTTTTGGCATGACTAGCGGCATAGCGACACTGTTACTTGGGAAGTGCGCATAAAGAGAGGGCGTGGTTGTGTGGCCCTACCCACCACGCCCCTCCGCAACCTAGTCATCTCCCGAGTTCCCTGCTGTAGGTCGCGTGCATCTTCCTCGTCAGCAGATGGATGACTAAATGTTGTATGTGAAGCCTCGTTGCCCCTCTGCTCTCCTCTGTAACAGTACCTGAATATATCGTTAACAAAGGACTTCTGCAGTAATGACTGGGAGCAAAAACTGCTCGTGACGCCAATGGAATGTTCGCAGGGGAGCAAGTGCACCATGATTGGGAGCGGGAGGAGAGAGTGCTGTGTGCAGCCTGTCTGCTGCGATACAACTAGG
>NQII01005311.1:129157-155150 GCA_002778355.1 Clitarchus hookeri
GGGGGGGGGGGTTGTGCGTGCATCCTGTCTGCAGCATTCTCCCATCCTACTCCCCCTCCCCCTCTAGCTCTTTACCCTTCACATGGTTCATCCCAAATAAGTGACAAATAGCTGTTGGCTGTATATGGCGGGATGAATATATCCTGCCACATTTTGCCCACGGTCCTGGACAACGTGTTTAAATTCCATGACAATCCGGCAGAAAACTGCACAGATGAAAACACTGTAGACTGTTCACGGTAAATGAGCACTTTTGAGGCCTTAGTTACTTTTTTTTTCCTTTTAGCCATTTTTTTTATCTTTTAACCACGTTTTAAAATAAATGTTGCCATGTACGTAGTAAACACAGTGTATATTCCACTGCACTCTGAAGTTAACATCTAGAGCTAAAACAAATATATTTATTGAACATTATTCCAAATGAGAGGGCTTTCAAAAGTGCTCACTTTTACGTCAGGGTGTCTTAACGATTGGGAAATTCCGGGAAGTATGGGAACTGTACAGGTTTTTATTGTGTTCGAGATTGTGCGGTAAATGTACTGGAAATGTTATTTTTCCGATGGAAATGTGTAATAACATATAGGTTATCGTAA
Organism: Clitarchus hookeri; assembly: GCA_002778355.1. Taxonomy (NCBI): domain Eukaryota; kingdom Metazoa; phylum Arthropoda; class Insecta; order Phasmatodea; family Phasmatidae; genus Clitarchus; species Clitarchus hookeri. The sequence goes on from NQII01005311.1 coordinate 129,751, forward strand.
ATCAGAACTTCCTAAATGAATTACATGTTAACATTATTTTAAGTAGCTTCTATTTTCATATTTTAAACTATTGCTTAACATCTCTGCATTACTTTTTTTTTTTTCTTTTAGCAAGAAATAAATGACACAGTGAAATATTGGACTCGTAGTGGGCTGCCATGTCTACGTAGTTAAATTTCAATATGGCAGCAGTCAACAATTAATTTTATAATTATCAATGTTTTTGTTGTACGTTTACGTAATTATGGTAATTATGGTAGAGACATTTCAATATGTATCTTTATTTTATACAGCTTTGTATTTCATTTCTGCTTTTCATGCAGTGCATACCGTTATGAACAAAATAGTTTCCGTTGCTGCCAACAAGTCGAGTGGTGATTTTGTTAGAAGAAAACTGGATTTACAATCCGATTAGTGCTATTCTTCTGCCAAAGATAAATGCGAGATACGTAGCCTTGCTTAACACAAGAATGAACACCATAAATTCCATGCCAAAAGGAAACATAATCAAGGAATCTCCTACTTTATATGTTTACCACAGAAGATGTTTTACGAGTGTGATTTGACTGTGTCGGCTTACGCTGAAACTAGTTTAATATGTACTATGTTAATTTTACACCAACATATATTGCAGTAAATGCAATGATGGTGCTGCACATATTTGTGCAAGTACATTTCATGTTTGTGCAAATACAGAATCAGATGTATTTACATTAAATTGAAGTTTTTAACATTATATAAATTAGTATTTTAGATTATGTAAATTTTATTAAGAACTTCACATTTAATTTTCACAAATTTAGATAATCGACCTGCCTGTCAGCTACCGTTGATAATTCTGCTATTAAGCTATTACATTATTTATAGCTGCAGTTAATATTTATTTGTACAACAGTTTGATAATACTTTTATGTAATTGCAAAACATTTTCATTAATTTTTTAGTCGTAAACTTGGTGGCATATCATTTTTAATGAATTTAAATCTGGTTATGCAACATTTCTTTCAACTTCATTGACTATTGTATGATTCTGAAAGGCATTCTATTGTTATTGTGCAAGTATTATAAAACACTTTTTTTACTTTTAAAATTTATATGTGGAGGTTGATGAATGAGATGCATAGGATACTGCAAGAAGAGTTGCAATGAGAGTGTTATCAAAGGGTTAGTTTGATCACATGTGCATTTTCCACTCGTCTTAATTTTTATTCCTGTTGAGCATTTCTTGGGGGGAAAGTGGTTTTGGAATTTACGTTGTAAATAAGTTATAAAATAACTTTAGCCTACAAATTTGCTATAATAATTTTTTCCAAGAGCCGTACGTTGAATTACCTTGTTTGTCATAACTTAGTGTGTGTTTCTAAGACAGAATTCAATTAATTTTTTTTCAGTTTCCTTTTTTCTTGTGTTGCTGTTGTATACATTATGTATGTTCATAGTGGAATGAATTTTGCAGAGTAAATTTTGTATTGATTTAAAAATAAAATTTCTGAGAGCCTTTTTTAGTATATGCATGTCATTGGTTCAGTGCGTATTAGGCAAAACATTATACATTATTGTAATTTTGGTTGAATAGTTCATCGGAGATTTTAATGTGTAAAACACGCTACTGGAATTTGTCACGGAACGTGGGAAATGTACTGGAAATCAAAATGACAGCTTTGCTGAACACCTTGACCGTGAATAACCTATAGGAATTAATACCTTTCTAGTAAGTGCCAATGCGATAGCTAGACGATGCTCAACATTTTCCCTGCATTTATATTTGCACTTGCAAAGCAGGGCAATTTTATTCTCTTGCTTGCATGCTGTGTTTGGTTTTTTCACAAAGTTTTTTTCTAGAAATTTGTGCAACTAGCAGTCAAATAAAATAGTTTTGGAACGTGATCATCTGTTCTCTCGTTACGGTATAAGAACATATAAGTAATACCCTGTATTTAAATCATTTAGATGCCAACGTGTTGCGAAAATGCCAGGTCATATCTTCCAACATAGTCTTGTCGTCCTTAGTTTATCAATATCCCCATACTTGCAGGTGGTTATTACGTAAAAAGCATGTTTAGTCATGCTGCACGTAGCTTTTGTTTTGTAATTCTTTTTTTTCTGGTCAGTGTCATTTGCATGTCCTGCCAAATGTTGTGTCATTTGCATGATTGTAGCCTCCCATTGGTTCTATACTANTATCCCCATACTTGCAGGTGGTTATTACGTAAAAAGCATGTTTAGTCATGCTGCACGTAGCTTTTGTTTTGTAATTTTGTAATTGTAATGGTCAGTGTCATGTGCATGTCCTGCCAAATGTTGTGTCATTTGCATGATTGTAGCCTCCCATTGGTTCTATACAAGTAGTTGTCTTCAGGACTATGAATTTATGAATGCAAGGAGTACTGAACATGGAGAAGTGTGGTGCACTTTTTTTTNAGTAGTTGTCTTCAGGACTATGAATTTATGAATGCAAGGAGTACTGAACATGGAGAAGTGTGGTGCACTTTTTTTTTATATTATGTATATAAATGGGTTACCATAAATTTTTTTCAAGTATCTATTGCCCACACTATTCTACGTACAATTTTGTTTTATGAAAGAAAACGTTAAATGTTAAACTGTGAATTCCTAGTTTTAAAATTGTGTCCATGTTATTAATTTTACTGTTTCATTATTTCAGATTCCACTGGATTATACCATTCTTTTTTTAATCTGTTCATCATGAGCACCATGAACGAAAATTTTGTTAGGGTGCTGGAGTGCCCCATATGCACGGATTTCATGAAAGCGCCAATTCATCAGTGCAGCAATGGACATAACATCTGCAGCACATGCAAAAGGCAGGTTTACAACTGTCCATCCTGTCAAGGGATTTTCGTGACGCGCAATCGTGCTCTGGAGCAAATTTCAGAAAGTACAAACTTTCCATGTGAAAATGCGAGTTTTGGTTGCCTAGATACCATGCTCATGATTAAGAGGGACCAGCATGCTAAGGTGTGCCCATATCGCCTGTATGAATGCCTTGCTNCCTAGATACCATGCTCATGATTAAGAGGGACCAGCATGCTAAGGTGTGCCCATATCGCCTGTATGAATGCCTTGCTGGTAAGAGGAAAGGCTGTAAGTGGATGGGTAGAAAGACTGACATTCTTGCTCACGTGCAAGACAAGCATAAAGAAGTTGCGTGGATGAAGGGGGAGAAACTTTGCGTCGTTGTACAGAACCTGGTGCTGCCAAAAGAGGTATTGGACTGCCAACTTCTGCAAGCTCATGGTGAGATATTTTGGTTTCACCAGCACTACAGTGCTGCTGATGAAGCACTTTACAGTGCAGTCCAGTACATAGGGCCAGCAGAAGTTGCAAAAAAATTTACATNCCTAGATACCATGCTCATGATTAAGAGGGACCAGCATGCTAAGGTGTGCCCATATCGCCTGTATGAATGCCTTGCAGGTAAGAGGAAAGGCTGTAAGTGGACGGGTAGAAAGACTGACATTCTTGCTCACGTGCAAGACAAGCACAGAGAAGTTGCGTGGATGAAGGGGGAGAAACTTTGCGTCGTGGTACAGAACCTGGTGCTGCCGAAAGAGGTATTGGACTGCCAACTTCTGCAAGCTCATGGTGAGATATTTTGGTTCCACCAGCATTACAGTGCTGCTGATGAAGCACTTTACAGTGCAGTCCAGTACATAGGGCCAGCAGAAGTTGCAAAAAAATTTACATACAAAATTACGCTTAAATCGGATATTAATTCTGAGAAAGTGTCCATGACCTGTTTTACACATGTTGATTTGGAAGACACTGAAACGGTTCTGAAGCCTGAAAAATGCGCCTATGCAGATTTTTTCAAACTTAATAAACTTGTTCATGATTTGAAAGTTATGTTTCAAATTAAAATTAAGAAAATACCATGCTAAATGATGAACATAAGTTTTGCTGGGGACAACTGCCATATCGGTCCCTTGACACGGGACAAATCAGCTGCATGCCAAAATGACTTTACAGTAACTTTTNAACACGGGACAAATCAGCTGCATGCCAAAATGACTTTACAGTAACTTTTTATAGGCTAAAAGTTTCGAACTGTAAAAAATTTTTGTTTAGGTATGATTTTGTCATGGTTGTAATGGAGTAAATATTTTAGCTATGTAAATTTTGTTGAAGAAATTTTCAAAATTTGAGAGTAGTGATGAAATTTAAATTAAAAGCATGTAATTATTTTACAGTCTTAGGTACTGGTTTTTGTGTTAAACTTTTATTTCTAGTTTTGTTTTTGTACAGTTTCAATCACATGCAGTAGGAGGGCCGGGCCAGGTGGCCAGAAANCCTAGATACCATGCTCATGATTAAGAGGGACCAGCATGCTAAGGTGTGCCCATATCGCCTGTATGAATGCCTTGCAGGTAAGAGGAAAGGCTGTAAGTGGACGGGTAGAAAGACTGACATTCTTGCTCACGTGCAAGACAAGCACAGAGAAGTTGCGTGGATGAAGGGGGAGAAACTTTGCGTCGTGGTACAGAACCTGGTGCTGCCGAAAGAGGTATTGGACTGCCAACTTCTGCAAGCTCATGGTGAGATATTTTGGTTCCACCAGCATTACAGTGCTGCTGATGAAGCACTTTACAGTGCAGTCCAGTACATAGGGCCAGCAGAAGTTGCAAAAAAATTTACATACAAAATTACGCTTAAATCGGATATTAATTCTGAGAAAGTGTCCATGACCTGTTTTACACATGTTGATTTGGAAGACACTGAAACGGTTCTGAAGCCTGAAAAATGTGCCTATGCAGATTTTTTCAAACTTAATAAACTTGTTCATGATTTAAAAGTTATGTTTCAAATTAAAATTAAGAAAATACCATGCTAAATGATGAACATAAGTTTTGCTGGGGACAACTGCCATATCGGTCCCTTGACACGGGACAAATCAGCTGCATGCCAAAATGACTTTACAGTAACTTTTTATAGGCTAANGACACGGGACAAATCAGCTGCATGCCAAAATGACTTTACAGTAACTTTTTATAGGCTAAAAGTGTCGAACTGTAAAAAATTTTTGTTTACGTATGATTTTGTCATGGTTGTAATGGAGTAAATATTTTAGCTATGTAAATTTTGTTGAAGAAATTTTCAAAATTTGAGAGTAGTGATGAAATTTAAATTAAAAGCATGTAATTATTTTACGGTCTAGGTACTGGTTTTTGTGTTAAAACTTTTATTTCTAGTTTTGTTTTTGTACAGTTTCAATCACATGCAGTAGGAGGGCCGGGCCAGGTGGCCAGAAANAAACTTTTATTTCTAGTTTTGTTTTTGTACAGTTTCAATCACATGCAGTAGGAGGGCCGGGCCAGGTGGCCAGAAACTACTAAGTATCATAAATTCTAATAATTTGTTTGAAAATAAATAGCAATATTCCTTATATTCATATTTGTTCTATATGTTATTACTGTACTTCAATGTATCGGCTCGAAGGTCATCTCTGTAGTACTATGCCAATTTTCTGGTTCGTGGGCTACTAGCACAATTTGCATATCTGGAATAACATAGTGAAAGACAGGCATCTTCCCATCTACCTGGTGTCAACCCCCTCCAAGTCTTCACACTTCTACCAAACCTGCCAAGAGTTGAGTTTCTCTGCTGTCAGGAATCTGCTTCAGGTTTGCAAAAAAAGTGGCAACAAGGATAAAATTTGCAATAATCCAGCCGGACTTACTTCATGGCAAAGTTCATATCTTGTTCANTGGAAAGGGGGGGGGGGTTGCTCCACCAACTCCAAGCACTCTGCACCCACCTGCAGTGTAGGACATTAAGCCACCGGTCCACAGATATTTTCCGCTTTTGAGGCATTGCAGCGAGGAAGTGATGAGATGATGCTGGATTGCACATTTAGTACTCCATCGTTGCTACACGCAAGGCTCCGAACTGGCATGTGGGTGTCCCTTCGTACACAATTTACCACGGGACTTAAACCAGTGACCCTGTAATTTTATTGGTGGAAAGTTTGTTGCAAAGGTTATGGCAGGGCTCTGTATTAGTTTTACAGGTATTTGGCCAGAACATTTTAAGCTATAGGTGTGATACACTGGAAGTTGTATTCCACCTTAGTGTGAAGTGTATTGTGTGGAAACAGGTTGTGCACACATTGAGTAGTTAATAAAAACAAGTTATANATTCCACCTTAGTGTGAAGTGTATTGTGTGGAAACAGGTTGTGCACACATTGAGTAGTTAATAAAAACAAGTTATAGAAACAAACTGAAACTATTTGCATGCCAGGTATATGGACACTTTGCGGATATTTTCCAGAAGCAGGCAGTTCAGTAGACAATTTTTTCAGGAAAGTAATGTTAAAATGAAGCTGTGTGCGCATGGTACAGGATAGTGGAACTTAAATAATTTGCTGTCAACACCCTCCTAAGTTTATCTATGCAAGCCATTAACAGTATTTTATGCATTAAATTTTTTCAATAACACATTTATTGCATACTGTTATTTTTTAAGGCCTATCAGTCAGTGCATTAATGGCATTCTCGATAAGCCTGGAAATGTGTGTGAACCATTATAAAACTACAAATTAGTATTTACACATTATGAATAATTTATGCATTTTCAGAATGGAATTTAAAAGTAAAGAGACTGACTGATGACATAAATTAGATGCATAGTTTAAAATATTTTCAAACAAGGGTAGTTTTTGTATTATTCCATATTATTTTCTTCACCCCCTAGTTTTTATTTTTCGAGCACTGGTTTTGGTCTATCACAGATAATTTTATAGACTGCTATTCCATATGTTGCACAGAAATATTGTAATTATTGGATGAATATTCAAAGTGTTATTTGACCATTTAAGTTGTAAGATTGTGAAGTTTTTTTTTGTCATGGTTTTTGATGAAGTGCTTTAAAATATGTTCTGATTTGTACATGTAGAAAAGCTGTTATAATTATTTGCTTGCTGACTTTGTACATTTTCTTATAACAATTTCAAAGTTAATTTTGTTTTTATTATTTAGATATTGTTTGTCTAACATTTTCTACCGTATGTTGAACTGTAATTAGGTTGTCATGTAGACCATTAAATAATATTTTTGATATTGTTTGTACCTTTAATCTTATAATAAAAAATATTATGTGACTTTTTAGGATTCTGAGGTAAACATTGTTAATATTAATTTTAACAAATTGTAAAGGGGGTCGCGATGGCTGTGCGGTTAGCCAGGTTGCCTCCCACAAAGGCAAACCGGGCTCAACCCCCATCCGGGTCACTCCGGATTTTCGCATGAGGGAATTGTGCCGGACAATGCAGTTGGTTGGTGGGTTTTCTTGGGGATCTCCCGTTTCCCCCAACCCTTCATTCCGGCGGTGCTACATACTCACCCTGTTTCGCCCTCATTGGCTTTCAAGACCATGATGTTAAGAGCTGCCCAAATCTCTTCACACTCACTCAGTCACTCACTCACTCAAATTGCAAAGGGCGACTTGTTATACCATTCACGTAAATTTAATTGTATACAAAGTTCTGATTATTTTTTGTGTGCTTTTTTTTTATAGTGGATACTGGCATTTCATGGAAACAAACTGTATATGTAGGTAGGTAGGCAGATTATTTCATTGTAATTTAATTTTGTTAATGTTAAATCTAGTTGCAGTTATAATTTCATACAGTAATTATTATTATTATTAAGAAGTTGACCATTGATGCCATAGTGTAATTACACTGATTTGAAAGCCACCACAAAATTAGTATGTCTTATTATCTCATGTTTATCACTCATTCTGAATTCTAACATGTGATCAACACGAATACGACTAATAAGTAGCACATTCTAAAACCAACACATCTGTTCTCTAAATGGGTTTTTGTAGTTTAATAATGTGAATGAAAAAAGTATAACACTGATAGAAAAATACAGTAGAACCCTCATGTTGGATTCCAGAAAAATTTGGTTTTTAGTAATTCAGGAGCTCTATGTAAAAAGGGCGTATATCAGACAATTCTTTTTCGATAAAATCTGCTGTAAAGAATTTGCATGCTTCTGACCTTTATACAATCAATGTCAACTTTGGACCCCCTAATGAAATATTTAAAATGAACTTCTCATCTATTAAGATATTATGTTGAATTTACAACATTGTAAGAAAACATTAAATAAATAAGCAAAAAATAAAACACATGTATACACTCTTTATCGGGAGATGGCTTTTGGTCATGTTTATATAAGCCCTTTGTGCATAAATAGCCGTGTTCTGAGAGTATAGTGTTTGGTTAAAAATGTTAAAATATATCTTTTTTGTTTTATTTTGTATACAGAAAACTAAATCTATTAATAATAGTCAAAATATGAATAACATGAAATAAAGGAAAAAGTGATTATTACTTGTCCTAATGAAACTGTAGTGGAAACAGTCGTACTCCTAATAAAACAGCCAACGAAAATGTAATGAAAACAGTATGAATACGTTGCTCAACTTCATCAGATATGTGATCACATTTTCTTACAATCCCAGTTTATTAGTAGTCCTAATAAAACACATTACGTTTTCAATAAGTCATTCATCATCACCACCATACATTTCATCACTTTCTCCCATAGTTCCCTCTTCAAGACACTCCTTCATACCAATTCACATCAGCTTCTAAAATCTAAAAAGACTTCTAACATCTTTTTCCTTGGATGCGTTTATTCGGGCTCTATTTGCCTTGGGTACATGCTCGTGTAAAACCATGACAATGTCTTTTTTCTTGTAGTACACAAACCGTAATAATGATCCATTTTAAGTTGTTGCAGCTGCCAGTCCACCTGAGGGTGGAAAAGTTAACCTCGTATACGACTTTTTTGAATGGGTACTTATTCCCTGCTGGCTTCCTGGACATGCGTTTTTGAAACCTTCTGACCACTTCCGTATTATTGGTGCACCATGTTTTATGACAAATGGAAATGGGGTTTGCCTTGCAGCCTCAAGAGCAGTTCTACATATCTTGCCAATGTGTGAATTTTTTCTTCCTTGTTTATTTTTGCACCACAAAGGCCAAAATTATGTTCACACATACTAAAAGAGTGCCCTCGCACAGGAAACCTGGGTGACTGGCATTAAACTTCATTGATAACCAGCTGCAAAATGATGTAACTGAAAGGGTTTTATTTCGGTCCCCTGCCGCATCTAAGAAGAGATTAATTTCTTTTTAAGAAAAATGCTTGAATTTGTTATTTATAATATCAAATAAAAAAAAAACATACTGTGTGTGGATTCTTCTTTGAATCAGTTTCCAAGTAATAGTACAAATGACTACTGTCATCATTGTGGAAGTGTATATTAAATAAGTACACTCACATAAGTCTCTTATAAAATTTGAAATGTTTCATTTGTCTTGGGTAAAGGCAAATTTTGAGCGTAATCGAATTCAAGCACCAATGTTTCACTGTTATCACCTTCACTATGCTTTATCAGGTCATCCTTTATTTTCTTATAGGCATAATACCTTCCTAAATGATGTTTCATGTAGTACATAAAAGGGATAATTTGGGTTACATGCAAGTGTCGCTGTGCACTCCGAACAGTAATCACATAAATCTGTTTTAGGTAAAGTAAACCCATAGCTTACTTTAGCTTTAAAAAATTTGTGGTATGTCTTGTACTATGGTATTTTTGAGACATGAATATTTTTGTTTCTACAAAATATTGTAAACATGTCATATATTTTTTTTTTGGGTACATATTGGGATTTCCAAAATATTGTTTACTCGATTTGTTTCTTTAGCAATGGGACTGCTTGGAATAAGGCTTGCATGCTCTCAAGCGAGATCCCAAATATTACTATCAATTGAACAAGGTCGATTGTTGTACCACGTTTCTCTCCAAACGATTTGCCATTTAGAAATTTATGCTGGATAACGCGTAACCTTTTTTTTTTCTGAAATTTGGTGGAAACCACGGAGAAATTTTTGGCAAACGATGATTTTTACACNACGTTTCTCTCCAAACGATTTGCCATTTAGAACTTTATGCTGAATAACGCGTAACCTTTTTTTTTTCTGAAATTTGGTAGAAACCACGGAGAAATTTTTGGCAAACGATGATTTTTACACCATTTAATTCAACACGGTATGTCCATACATTATCTCTGCTACACTTAACCTCAACTTGATGAGTGGAAGAACCTTTGCATTGCACGAGTCCAGATAAAAGAACATCTTGCTGTTCCTTAGAACCGTCGCAGACTAATTGGTTTTAAAGAGTTTCTTGGTCGTTTACTGATATTTTGTTAAAACATTCATATTTGCAACATTTCAACGCTATTACAAAAAGGTTTACCTTGTTTTTTATTACCGGAACAAGAAACTTAACATTCACAAGAATATCTTCGTTTTTTTTTTATCACTCCGATCTTTCAGAGATTGTTTTTTTTACAATGTCCTATATCATGTTCCACATCACTTTCATCTGAATTACTACCCATTTTACACTTATTAAAACTACAAAATGCAGAACACTATTCACAACATAACCCACAAACTTCAATACATAGCATACAAAATGACATAGTCAATAGAAGCAAAATGGTCTCGCATCAGCTGATTCAATATTCATCATTCTGAAGCCAAATGCAAAGATATTAACATGAAAAGTAGAAGAAAAAAAATACCTTGCCACTGAAAGTGGTTGGCTTCCTGTGATTGGCTCGCGTACACTATAGGTGTGATGTGTATTTGACAGACAGGCCCATACATTTATGCACAGCACGGCATGCTTGCTGTCTACCCCGGTCCCCTCACTGTCGTCACACCAGCTGATGATTTACTACATTTGGAAATGCTACATTGCTCATCATCATCCACGGTTGCCACTTGCTGTGAACTAGAAGCCTTTGATAAGGGAGGGAGTGTTGCCTTCTCAGATCTGCTTCTAAACATGCGCTGTTGTTCAGTTGTATACTAGACATTAGTTTTTTAAAGATTTGTTTCTTGTGTATTTTTTCTGGACTTATTGCAACAGAACAGCAATGTGCGAGAGGGAATGCTGTTTAAGGAATCCACATTTCACTTTAGCAGGCAGAGAGAGCAACTTTTTTTTTTAAAACAATAGTTTGAGACCCTTTTAATGTTTCTAAAGATAGCATTGTTTTTCCATGTTAAGGTTACAGACACAGGGCTTTGACACTCAGATGAGCTGATGCTTACATAACAAGACTGATAACCAACTGTATGGATGACCAAAATGCAGATGTGGAGACTTAACTTGTCAACAAGTTAAAAGTTGTTATTATGCAGACATTAAATTATTTTTGTTGTTTTGATAAGGATAGGAGAAATCATAANCGGATAGGAGAAATCATAATTTATCAAGATGCACATCTTCATAATAATTTACCAATGACTTGAAGCTGCATCTTACCATTACATCTTATGGTGTGTGCTTTTTACACACAGATTTTACAAATATAGTCGTTACATTTTACACCACCACGCAGTATAAAAAACACCATTGTACTGCTGAAAGGAGGAACAGAGACTATCTTTCGGAGACGGATGTGGCTGTGAGCAAATCGACCTATTTCAAGCTCATATTCACTTACTTATTTTTTGTATGTGAAGGTCAGGCAGTAACTATTTGCAGTGTTACTCAGAAAATGTTATACACTAGTTCATGTTATTTGAGAGTCGAGGAGGGGTAAAGGAAACTAGGATTACTGGCCTTTTCCTGCATATGTTAGCGTAATAGTGGATCAATAGTTACAGCCCAGAAGGACCTCATGGCCCTGTGTAACTGATGTCCAGGGAGCGGTACTGGACTAAGGCTCAGTTGTTGAGGATTAATGACTTAGGTGATAAAGCCAAGATGGGATAAGTTTACCAGGTACCGATACTACTGTTACACTCTTATCGGTGTAGTTTAACGGTGTATGGCACTCTTCAATCATATTCATATTTTAGTGAAGCAAGCACAGAGAGACTGTATTAATTTACCGGTTCATTATGAATAATGTACGACTTAATAAAGATGCAGCTAAATGGGTGTGACCTTCTATGCTAACTTTGCTTGTGCTCTGTGCGTGGAAAATTTACATCTACACAATAATTTTTATAGTGTGTGTGGTACAATTCAAGGAGGCAGTTATGCGCAAACAGGTGTGATGTTACTGGTCGCTTCAACCTTGTGTTTAATGGCAACTACAACCTAAAACTTCTCTATGGAGACATTCATTTTAAAACCCTAGCTAGCACTCCTCAGTATTGTCTGCTAATTTTTTTTTTGTTTACGGCATATAAATAAATTTAATAAACAAGAAACAGCCTCACTTGAACTGACAGAAATTTGTTTTAAAAATATCAAGACACTGTCTTTTGAGTTAACATCATTAATTTGAAGAATATAAATTTGTGGACTGTCTGTAAGTGTTGATTTGTCCTTTCTTAGCTGTGTTTCCTGAAGGCCCCAGAAGTCTAGCAACTGCTATCAGATTTTAGCCAGAATTTTGCAAGCATACCATCTACAAATCATAAAGTTTAAATATTAATTAGTTAGGTTTATGTGCGGTGTTGCCTCGTGTAATTGAAATACTAATTTGCAACATAAGAGTGGAAGGTTTGTTCAGTAACTTGAATTAATGTAGAAATTTCTGAGATATTGAGTACCTAAATACATAAAAATTGAACTGAGCACATTTNAGTACCTAAATACATAAAAATTGAACTGAGCACATTTCATTGTAGGTTACTAAACACAATCTATGCCCAACCGTAAAGCTTTCACGTTACACACACTATATTAAAAAATATTTAAACATGTTGAATACTTGTGAATGGGGTTTCCAGATGTTTAATTACTATTATATATTCAATATTTTTATACATATTTTACTNTGTTGAATACTTGTGAATGGGGTTTCCAGATGTTTAATTACTATTATATATTCAATATTTTTATACATATTTTACTTTTATATTTACTGTAGGGCCTATTTTATTATGAAAACTTCGTCACATTCCTCTTTTTGAAACTTAATTGTCGACATGAGTAGTTACTAGAGGCATATAGACCTCTTTTGGTTCCGGAGCAGCAAAGTCTTGTACAAAATATTGCAATCCTGCTGCTGGGAGAAACTGCCGCTTCCCGAAATTTAGTTTTGGAATCATTTATGTCAGTATTGACGCACATGCATGCACACACAAGGGGAGTGAGTATGCGCTTCCTAACCACGTATTTTAATACAAAATATTTACCATACCAGTTACCCTTAATTTGTTTTTGCAAATACGTGTACACAAACATTGAAACTTAATCTAAATTGTTTTCTTGTNCGCGTACACTATAGGTGTGATGTGTATTTGACAGACAGGCCCATACATTTATGCACAGCACGGCATGCTTGCTGTTTACCCTGGTCCCCTCACTGTCGTCACACCAGCTGATGATTTACTACATTTGGAAATGCTACATTGCTCATCATCATCCACGGTTGCCACTTGCTGTGAACTAGAAGCCTTTGATAAGGGAGGGAGTGTTGCCTTCTCAGATCTGCTTCTAAGCATGCGCTGTTGTTCAGTTGTATACTAGACATTAGTTTTTTAAAGATTTGTTTCTTGTGTATTTTTTCTGGACTTATTGCAACAGAACAGCAATGTGCGAGAGGGAATGCTGTTTAAGGAATCCACATTTCACTTTAGCAGGCAGAGAGAGCAACTTTTTTTTTTAAAACAATAGTTTGAGACCCTTTTAATGTTTCTAAAGATAGCATTGTTTTTCCATGTTAAGGTTACAGACACAGGGCTTTGACACTCAGATGAGCTGATGCTTACATAACAAGACTGATAACCAACTGTATGGATGACCAAAATGCAGATGTGGAGACTTAACTTGTCAACAAGTTAAAAGTTGTTATTATGCAGACATTAAATTATTTTTGTTGTTTTGATAAGGATAGGAGAAATCATAATTTATCCAGATGCACATCTTCATAATAATTTATCAATGACTTGAAGCAGCATCTATCTTATATTATCTGCAGGATTTATTTCCACCATTACATCTTATGGTGTGTGATTTTTACACACAGATTTTACAAATATAGTCGTTACATTTTACACCACCACGCAGTATAAAAAACACCATTGTACTGCTGAAAGGAGGAACAAAGACTATCTTTCGGAGACGGACGTGGCTGTGAGCAAATCGACGTATTGCAAGCTCATATTCACTTACTTATTTTTTTGTATGTGAAGGTCAGGCAGTAACTATTTGCAGTGTTACTCAGAAAATGTTATACACTAGTTCATGTTATTTGAGAGTCGAGGAGGGGTAAAGGAAACTAGGATTACTGGCCTTTTCCTGCATATGTTAGCGTAATAGTGGATCAATAGTTACAGCCCAGGAGGACCTCATGGCCTTGTGTAACTGATGTCCAGGGAGCGGTACTGGACTAAGGCTCAGTTGTTGAGGATTAATGACTTAGGTGATAAAGCCAAGATGGGATAAGTTTACCAGGTACCGATACTACTGTTACACTCTTATCTGTGTAGTTTAACGGTGTATGGCACTCTTCAATCATATTCATATTTTAGTGAAGCAAGCGCAGAGAGACTGTATTAATTTACCGGTTCATTATGAATAATGTAGGACGTAATAAAGATGCAGCTAAATGGGTGTGACCTTCTATGCTAACTTTGCTTGTGCTCTGTGCGTGGAAAATTTACATCTACACAATCAGTTTTATAGTGTGCGTGTGGTACAATTCAAGGAGGCAGTTATGCGCAAACAGGTGTGATGTTACTGGTCGCTTCAACCTTGTGTTTAATGGCAACTACAACCTACAACTTCTCTGTGGAGACATTCATTTTAAAACCCTAGCTAGCACTCCTCGGTATTGTCTGCTAATTTTTTTTTGTCTACGGCATATAAATAAATTTAATAAACAAGAAACAGCCTCACTTGAACTGACAGAAATTTCTTTTAGAATATCAAGACTGTCTTTTGAGTTAACATCATTAATTTGAAGAATATAAATTTGTGGACTGTCTGTAAGTGTTGATTTGTCCTCTCTTAGCTGTGTTTCCTGAAGGCCCCAGAAGCCTAGCTACTGCAATCAGATTTTAGCCAGAAGTTTGCAAGCATACCATCTACAAATCATAAAGTTTAAATATCAATCAGTTAGGTTTATGTGCGGTGTTGCCTCGTGTAAATAAAATACTAATTTGCAACATAAGAGTGGAAGGTTTGTTCAGTAACTTGAATTAATGTAGAAATTTTTGAGATTTTGAGTACCTAAATACATAAAAATTGAACTGAGCACATTTCATTGTAGGTTACTAAACACAATCTATGCCCAACCGTAAAGCTTTCACGTTACACACACTATATTAAAAAATATTTAAATGTGTTGAATACTTGTGAATGGGGTTTCCAGATGTTTAATTACTATTATATATTCAATATTTTTATACATATTTTACTTTTATATTTACTGTAGGGCCTATTTTATTATGAAAACTTCGTCACATTCCTCTTTTTGAAACTTAATTGTCGACATGAGTAGTTACTAGAGGCATATAGACCTCTTTTGGTTCCGGAGCAGCAAAGTCTTGTACAAAATATTGCAATCCTGCTGCTGGGAGAAACTGCCGCTTCCCGAAATTTAGTTTTGGAATCATTTATGTCAGTATTGACGCACATGCATGCACACACAAGGGGAGTGAGTATGCGCTTCCTAACCACGTATTTTAATACAAAATATTTACCATACCAGTTACCCTTAATTTGTTTTTGCAAATACGTGTACACAAACATTGAAACTTAATCTAAATTGTTTTCTTGCAAGGTGAAAGGGGAAATGCTTCTTGCTTCCTGCCCCCCTGCCTCTTCCGTCCTATTTCTGAAGCCACTGTTAAATACCATATCCAAAAGCTTGAGGAAAATATTTGGGAATGGAGTTTTGCAAAATCTAATTCTTGTATGTACTTATTTTTCCATTTCTTTGCATTGGGAAAAAATTCTGTAAAATGGTGAGCTCCACAAGCTCGCAGCTGGCTTTTTGTCACATCAAAGACTGAAGATTCCATTTTCAGTGTCCATGCACAAAATCAGTCTTAGGTTTAAAAAAAAAATGTGCCTAGCACCACTTCCTGGAGTGTGAAAAAGCATTTACCTCCTTCATATGAATCTGAGATTGCATTCACCTGCTTCATACAAAACTGATAAACAGGTGCAGACTTCCATGCTTGCTTCGCTCTGGCTCTGGGAAGCAGAGTGGCACAGATTTGCATATTTGTGTAAGTTTTTACCATTTCTGTGCTTTTCAGCATTTTTGTAATGATGTATTTTATGTTTTAAACCCAACAGATTCCCTGTTCATTTCCATCCCCATTATATTATTTACGAAGCAAATCAGATAAACATCCCTATTTCGAAATGAATAAGCAAATTCTGAATTTATAAAGAATAAAAACATAAATTTCAAATATTTGAAATAAACTACAACTTTATTATTGAAACATTTGACCTTGTCCACAATACCTCATCTGCAGTCCAGTGGTCCGCAAACGCACTTTGTCTGAGGCGCATGTCCCAATGCATGCATCTACAACTACAACATCCAAAACTCATCTTTCCGACATTGGCACCAGAGTGCACTGAATTCAACGCCGATCCAAGCTAAGTTTTCGGACACTAGCACTAGAACGCACAAGAAATTGTTGTGCCAACAAACAGAGTGCGATTACTCATAAATTTTCATATTTGCAGCTTGGTTTTTTTTTATGAGTTATGCTAGTGAGTAATTTTTAATTATGTTTTATTTTAAATGTATTTGGATTTTTTTTTTTGAGTCGGTACATTTTTGGGTTTTTGTTTATTAAAGTTTAGTTTTCGCAGCTGCAAGATTGATGATTATGCCTTTGTATATGTAGTGTTTTTATTTTTCAACTTTTGTGCTTCAATATCAATAGAGCATTATTTACTTTTACCATTTAAATCCGGTAAAATTTCAAAAAATAATAAAATTGTGGACATGCTTTTGTTGCACTCAGGACTATAAAAGTGACAGGTCCGTAGGAAAACATACAGCTGTATAGATTTTTGGCACTGCCTCTGGCTTAACTTGGTGTTTATTACAATTTGTTTGCATACAACCAATATTATATAAAGATTTACTTTATTACCTAACAATGTCAATTGCATCCAGGACTTTCGCTATCACACAATTTCTGTAAAACCCAAAATCTGTAGCTTTTAATGAATCGTAAATAATTAGTTAACCTGTCAGTTAGTCTAATTTTGTAAACAGACTTCAGGTCATTTTCTTTCAACCAAAAAAAGTGTAGCCAGTGTAGTGCAACTTGCACCACAATTTTACTGCGCAATCGACAACACGTAGGCCTACATTTTGTGATAGGTCTTTAATTAAAATTTAATGAGTGAATTTTACTTTAATTTTTATTATAATACAGTTTCAGCATTTGTAAATAGTATAGCCTCTAATATGCTCTGACGTATCTTTACTGGGTTTGAAAATAACATAATTTTTATTTAGAACTGCCCCAATTTTCAGGTATATTTTCACAAGATAAGCTTATAGCAAATTACATAACATACATTAACTTAAATTTCTGATTATTATGTATTTTTAAGTATAAATTTTGTTTACTAGTAATGGATGCATGCAGATCACTACTTGTTGGCAGCTGTGTCCAGCCTCGTGCAGTTAGTCTCGAGCTGCAGTTGATGAGGGTGTGCATGTGGGAGGCTCTCCTACTTTGCTGCAACTGAAGCAATACAACTCTGGATATTTTCCTAATGCCAAGCATGCTTGTGTTAATTTGTTTCAACTGTGTCGGCTTTAGAGCATAACTTGTGAGCAAGCGCATGTCTTGTGGCCATGTATGCATGTATGAAAAGAAAAGGTACCTAACAGTTTAGCCTGCTCATTTGTCAATGTTGAAAAGACTGGTGTGATCAGTGGCCTTAGTGACAATTGAGTTTCGCTAACGAGTTGGCCGTCCATCGCTGTGCCTGCTAGAACGTGCATACTACCAACCAGCTGTCAAAAATGGGGGCAGGGGTTGACACGCTGCCAGACAGAGACCCCGAAATGATGTGCCCTCCTGACCCAGCAGGATTATAGATGCGTGGCGCCCTTGGCAATGCTATGCTTTACTACTCGATGCAACCCATCTCCCCCTTGGGAACCTCTCTGGTCGCCTTGACAACTGACGTGACCCTGGGGGCAGAAACAAATTATTTATTAAAATGGAAACCATTCAATTTAACTTACTCTCTGCTACTTACACTTTATTAGCGGTTTTCATTAACAAAAATTCTTAGAACTAGTTATAACATCAAAGGTCAAGTTCGATTTTCAATTTAAGAATTATGCACTAAGCATAGTTTTCGGATTACGACTGCGCCTTCTGGATTTACGATTCGCAATTCAACTGATAATTGTTACGACCAGTCATGGAAAACTTTTTGTTCCTAACCTGACCTGACCTCACCTCGAATAACACAACCATGTATACAGACTATTCTAGCAGAGAAGATTATTACACTGAACTTAACAGACAAATATGATCATTAACGTATATAAATTTCCCCCGTTAACATCATCGATTGCTGCTGTGGAAAAAAAAAAATGTACATTTCCTTGTACATTTCCTTACATTTTCCTTAGCTTGTGTTAATGTTTATTCCATAGACTACAGATGAGGTAGATCACGGCCATAGAGGGGGAGGTCTTGACACTCGCCAGCAAGATAAAAGTATTCGTTCTTACACTCCTTAAGTACATTGTAAATCACGGTTACTTTAAAATTCTATGTTAAGTGTATGAAATAATGTGGTATAGATCGTTATATCCATTGTATTCCAATTGCGACAAAATACTTGCTGACCACTTCCAATACTAATATATATTCAAATGGAATAATAAAACAAACCCCCATAATGAGGAAATGTTCTTAAAAAATGACATTTAAAAAAAATTGCTAACTATCTTATATACACAGTCGAATCATCTTAATATGACCACTTGCTAGAAGTGTCATCTGCAGCATGTACCCCATGACATATGGACTGTTGAAGTGGGTAAATAATGCGACAGGCTGGCTGTACACAGTTCGCTACTTACTGTCGTGTGAAAGGGGAGCGATTTAACCAAGCTGCAAAAAGGGATGATCACAGGCTTTCTGACCAAGATGGCCAGCATTTCGGAAACAGCTATATTTGTGAACTATTCACATGCCTCTGTGGTAAAGGTGTATCGTGAGTGGACGAATGGCACCATTCGGAATAATCGTCTTAGAAACTGGAGTTCCATTGAGGTCCGAGATCAACGTCGACTACGATGGTGTGTGAAGTCCAACCGACAAGCTACAGTGGAACAGCTCACCGTCCAAATGAACCAGGAGGCATGCAGACACGTGTCTACTGCAACAGTTCAGCGAACCCTTCTGCGAAGGGGGCTCCATAGTAGACAGAGGGTGATTGTACCCAGGATAACAAAGATGCATAGACGAAAACGACTGCGATTTTCTCGACAGTATGGCGACGGGTAGCCTCTCCGATGAGTCACGTTTTCAATGGCACAGAATGGATGGACGTTAGCATGTCCGGTGAGAAACGTTGGAGAACCGACACCCTGCAACAATTGCTGGACGAACACAAGGCGGCGGGGCCAGTGTTATGGTCTAGGGAATGTTCTCGCGGTATTCTCTAGATCCCATCATCCGTGTGGAAGGCACTATTTGTCGATTTTGTTATGAATCCATCCTCGGCGATCACGTTCAGCTGTACATGATGATTGTCTTTCCTCGGGAGGATGGTATTTCCCAGCACGATAATGTGCCTTGCCACATGGCTAGAAGTGTCTTAGAAGTGCATAATCAAGACTTCAAAGTTCTTCCCTGGCCCTCATACCGCCCCCATCTCAACTCACCTGTGGGACTATCTCGTTTGTTGTGTTCACCATCTGTGTCCTCCGCCACACACCCTTCAACAGTTGTGGGTAGCACTGCAAATGACATGGCTCCAGATACCTGTGGAGCCCCCGACAGGCTGTATTTGAATTGACCATTTGGTATTTTGGTGTTAGTGGTGTTCAATTCGGATGCTGTCGATAGTCATGTGTTCAAATATGGCTGTGATTTGGTAATTTTGTATTTAGAAAGTTCCATTGCATACTAAAAACTAAATACAAAACTTTCAAATACATCATCATTTTAATCGAATAATTCGGGTCACGTGACCTTTTCGTAAATGGCCTGATCGAATCTTTGCCAGCTCGTCTAGCTGCTGTCGGTGCTGCGGAGGGCAGTTACTCTGGATACTAGCAGGTGGTCATAATTAATTTATTCTCATTTCAATTCAGATAAATGGCAAAATCAGAGTCAAATTTTTATGGTTTATTTTCTTTAGACCGAAAGCTATTTCTGCGCATTATTACATATTTAAAATGTAAATTTACTAATAAAAAATAAGAGCTTTGAAAATAAATAACCAGCAAGCAAATTAAGCAAATGTGTTTTTAGTTCAATTTCTATTGATGGATATCAAACTGGATTGTAGAATTAATTAAAACATTCATGTTTCATCTGAAGCAAAATAACATGTTAAAAAAGTAAAACAGAAACATAGACACTTATTGTTACAGAATAGTATTTCCTACACAACTTAGTTTGGCTGGAACACTCCTTTTATAATAAACAATGGATTATATACAAAGTTGTGTATAGGTATAATTATAATATGCATATTTAGATTGTAAGGTTTACAAGTTACTAGGTAATTTCTTTAACACATCAGACAAATTTGATGTGTTGTACAACAATTGTTCTAACAAAAATCATAAGTTGTTGCCATGTACGAGGGTTATTCGGAAAGTAAGGTCCGATTTCTTATAAAAAACAAACCGTCACAAATTTTTTCAAAAAACTTATTATTTAATTTGTTACATGTTTTTCTATTTTTCTACATAGTTTCCATATTTGTTTAAAAATTTGTCATAACGTTCTATAAGTTTTTGTATGCCTAAGTCATAGACATCTGCCGCCTGTGAGGATAACCAGTCTGTAACTGCTTCTTTCACCTCATCATCTGTGGCGAAGCGCTTGCCTACAGAAAGGTGTTTGCCTTTAGGTAGTGGAACAAGTGAAAATCGTTCGATGCCAAGTCTGGACTGTACGGTGGGTGGTCAATCTGTTCCCATCCAAAATATCTGATCAGATTTTGGGTGTGAATGGCAGAATGGGGTCTGGCATTGTCATGCAGCAACAAAATTAGAGACTTCAGAAGGCCACATCGCTTATTGTGTATTGCACGTCGAAGTTTTGTCAGGGTAGCACAGTAAGCGGCTGCATTGATTGTTGTCCCTTGCTGCATAAACTCGACTAACAAAACTCCATGTCTATCCCAAAACACGGTTGTCATAACCTTGCGTGTTGAGATTGTCTGCTTGGCCTTGACTGGTGATGTCGGGTGACTCCATTTTATTGACTGACGTTTAGACTCGGGGGTCATGTGAGAAACCCACGTCTCGTCCCCTGTGACAATCTTCTCTAAAAATTGATCACCTTTGACGTGAACCGCACGTTCACGAGTCCTTTTTGCCCACTGACTGCCGCAGTATGCCCACACCAGACGCACCACACCGACAGGCTTGTGGGCACGAGTGCATTAGTGTTTATTATTTATTCAGTTTATTTCGTCAGTGTATTTGTAAATAATGTCAGTGTGTAATTAATTTATAATTTGTTTTGTCATCAGGAGACAATTTGCCCAGCCACAGCCAGAGACATGTGACATTCTACATTTGGCAATGCTGTGGCTGGTGCAATGAAAACATTTAGAATAAGTATTATCATTTTTATTATGTATTTGTGTAATTGTAATTATGTTTTGTTGTGTTAATTTAGTTCATATCATTTTTCATCCCATAATCATCTTTTAGTGTATATTATGTTTCACTGTACCACCGCATGGCGTCGGCGGCGTCTAGGCGGCGGAAGCCGGCGGACATTTCCGGCAGTATTAGCCAGGACTTGGACAAGCTCGGACGTTACGCTCTCCCCACTCCGCAGAAGCCCTAGCAAGGACATCATCTGTCGAACAGTATCCAGTCGCATCCATAACATTATAAATCATTATCATCATCTCTTTCCTTACTTAACTTGCATAGCGCCGAGGGGAGAGCGACGTTATTATTTATCGGGAATCAAAAGTGCATTTCGAGCTTCACATGATAAGACCACGTGGTCGCTTGTAGTTCCGGGCCATTCAGGCCACGTGTCTTCTGTATAGTTGAGTGTACATAACGGGGTAATAAATACCTTAACAACCAGCACCACTGTTTTTATTGATAATCAAGTAAGGCGTGCGAGGTGGCCCACAACCTCGGCAACGTGTGTATGACGGAGTGTTTACCAGAGTCCCTAGGCTGTCGGCCGAACGACCCTACATCTCATCAGCTCACCGCAGAGCTGTGGCGCCGGGCACACACATATTACTTCACAACTCTGGAAACACTGCAGATCAAGTTGGCTTTATCGTCGTAGCCAAGCTTGGTCACGTCACCTTCCTTATGATATCGGTCCAAAAAGATCAAGAGCACAAGCCATTCTTTTCATTTGGTGTACCTCAGTAAGCAGCCTGGGAACCCAGTGTGTGCACAATTTGTGAAATTGCGAATTTTCAGAAACAATTTTGTGCAAAGTTGTTTTACCCACATTCGGAAATTCCAATGCTAAAGTTGAAATTGTGAATCGCCTGTCTTCACGCATCTTTTCGTCCACGGCTTTTACCAAATATTCTGTGATCACTGATGGCCAGCCTGATCATAGTTCATCATGGACATTTTCCCATCCGTCCTTAAAAGCTCTCACCCACTTACGCACTTTGCCGTCACTCATCGCATTGGGGCCATACACTTGACTTATATGTCGATGAATTTCCGCTGCTGAAACGTTCCTTGCTGTCAAAAACCTAATCACTGACTGTATTTCACAGTCGGCGAGCTGATCAATTGTGTTAAACATTTTGAACCGACACTGTAAACAGCACACTGCAACAATACCAATGCAAATGACGTCGTTTGACGAGTAAGGCATGCCGGGAGTAGGCGTGTATGCGTGTTACAATGTTCGCGTGACATTCGATTAGCTACGGCGATTCGGACCTTACTTTCCGAATAATCATTGTAACACAAGGGATCTTTCTCACCAAATTACTAGTGGCGCTGGGGCCACTTGTAGAACTATGGGCGACATTAGAGGGTCAAGTTTTGAGAGCGAGTGTCAAGAACTCCCCTTCTTAGACCGTGAGGTAGACTGAATCGTTGTCTTCTATTTATGTACCCAACACTGACCTATCCCCGAACCACCCCAAACTTGCAAAGTCACATAATCAACAGAGATAAATGTATTTATATCTGAATTTTCAAAAGACCAGAGCTTTTATATCAATAAAATAAATTTACCAATTTGAATTTAATCAAACTGCATCACAGATCGGTTAGTGGCAATATAAAACCACCATAAAGCACTTGTTTATTAAACAGCGCTCTAACCTTAAAGTATGTCTATGTCAATTATTACAGTCATATTGGGACATGAAGACTGGTGCAGTGCAGCCAGCGAGATCACTCTAATTTATTTTATTCTGGCGAGCCCCAAATCCTGTTATTCCAGCATGGGCTCCTTCACAATTCTGTGAGCTCTCCAGCCTATGTGTTTGTAGCTAAGATGGTTGGAGAATGGGATGCGTCTTAGGGCAAGTTCTTTACGCCATAGGTCGCGTTTTGTTTAAAATGTCATGTTACCTGAGTGGTCGGGGATATAAATGCGGATGTCGTTCGAAAACCATGTTAAGAAAAGTCCGAATATTACACAATATTTCTATTTCGAATAGAATGGGTGCCAGCTCAATGGGTGAGCATGAAGTCACAATTATCAAGATCGTGGGCCGAACGACCACGTGGCTGTATCCCCTGACACATACTGTACAAATTTACAGAAAAACTTAATATATAGCTGACGTATTCAGGTTGCAGCATGCCTTAGTATTACCTTTTACCTTATAAATGAAAGATACCTCCTTGAAGCATCGATGACTTCCTTGATAGGGTCAAGACCCGAAATACAACACTAAATGAGAACTCACAATTTTCGGTTAACTCAAGTAAATTGTATTGCCGAATAGTGTACACAGTTACGTGTATGCAATGCAAATTAAAGTGAACCTGATTCACAGGGCCTACCAGTGGCGATTACTAAACAGAAAGGCCAAGAATGGCACGAAAACATACAAGAGTAATTAAACCTCCGGGGTCAGTAAATTGAGCTGACGGAGGGGTGCTGCGAACGCGGGGAAGACTGTTGGTAAACGAAATAGATGTTCCAGTAAATTGCTTTAACCTATTGCAGTTAAGTGTTCAGAACAAAGTATGAAAGTCCCCTGCGACGCGACGCACGTGCAGCACCTAAGACCTGTGGAATCAGACTGCCGGAGATAGTGCAGGCGAGCAGTATCTTTGCCGAGAGCTCGCTCCACTCCGCGAGGTAATTTAATTAACTGACCTCGTTAACATTGAACTTGAAATATATACACATAAAAGACTGAAACTTTCTGAGCGAGTTTCCTTAATTCTGTAGAGGGTTAAGAGTTCTTAAATAAGCACTAATATAAATACAAAACATGATTATGTGGTGCCTTGCAGAGTATGTGGGGAATTTAGGTCTTAGGAGTTTTGGGGCACTCTACGACCAGAACTGTAAATTCGAAAGAATGACTAATTATTTCCCACACCACTAATCGGCTTGATTAGGCACAATTGCACTCGGGAAATTATATAAAAACTTCAAATACCCTAGCCTCTCTACACTACACCTCATTGAATATGCACTTGACGTGCATTTATTCTGCTATTACTTCGCAATCTCTTAAGTGCGAATTTTACGAACGAACATTCTAATGCTATTTAAAACACATTGTAACACTTAATTCCTATCCTAATTACACAGATCTATCTAGGGACACCACAGGAACTCGGTTGGATCACTCGGTATCGGGTCATGACCCGTTCCCAAGTGAACGATGCAGATATGCATCGGGATGCACTATGTGCGTGTTCTGCAGGCTACACTGGAGCAGTGACTTAGGGCCGATGACGTGATAACAGTGCCCATGCCAGACCATGCAAGGGTGGTCCAAGTCAAATGCCCTCCCTTCCAAGAGGTCACTGTAATGGCGGGCAGGGACGGATCAAGGCTGCATGGTGCATCAGGTGATTGAGCGGTGCCTCGGCCTTGGACGCAGTGATCTCGGCGAGAATGTGCTGTACAGAGCTGGATCGCCCTGCTGCAGGGTTGCATGTCAACTGGTGTCGGTTCAACTTACCCTTGGCAGGTGAGATCTTACTGGTTCGGCGGAGTCGGT